>JAHIAM010002748.1:0-84034 GCA_021605205.1 Aegilops longissima
TACAAAGAGGCTAGCAAAGAGGCGATGAAGCGGGCGGCGCTGTTGGCGAGACCGAGGGCGAGGCAGAGGACAATGTCGGCTCCGCGAGTCCCGCTCCGCTGGCGTCGGCGATGCCCTGCTCCACCGAGGCCCATGGCACCAACAATGAGGCGAGGACACGCGCGGCTCCGCCGAGGCCCCCCGGCACCAACAACGAGGCGAGAGGACACCGTCGGCTCCGCGAGGCCCGCCCGCCAACAACGAGCGAGAGGACATCGCCCGGCTCAGCGAGGCCCCACCTGCCCGACAACGTGGGGAGGATTTCCACCGCTCCAGCGCGCCGCCCGGCAACAAGATAGAGGACATCGCCCGGCTCCGCCGAGGCCCCGCCCGCTTAGCGAGGCCGTGCCACACATAAAAGCGAGGAAGAGTAGAACACGGTAGGTCACCGCCGCTCGGGTCCAAGTAAGGCCACCGCTGCTACCCTCGGTTGAAGCCAAGCTAAGCGGGTTGACCATTGATGGCGGTTAGCTTCTTGGCGGCGGCGTGGAGTCGGAGAGCTCTGTTGGAGAAAACGCTGCTTCTACTTAGCTGCTGGTGCAATTGGTGGTGACACGTGGGCCCAACAGGCCACATGTCGATTCATAGCTGCACTGCACTTAAATCCTTGAAGCTTCATTCGGCTCGGCGGGACACAGTGGGTAACTTAGGTTAATTAATTATACCTCCAGTAGCACCTCTTTTAGTTTTTTTGAAAAGGAGGATGACCCCGGCCTCTGCATCAGGGAGATGCATGCGACCTAAACACCCTTTTAGTTGAAGAATGTATGAAATGTAATGAAATCCGGCATGTTTATATGAAATCCGACCGTGTATGAATGAATTTATTTGATTAGTTCAATTCTGTATCACGGCATTGGATGAACATGCAAAACAATACGTACTAGCATTATTCCCAGGGTGATCACCACGTTTGCAGCAGTTTCTCATGTACTCCCTCCGGTCCTTTCTAGTCTCCATACAAGTTTTGTCTGCTGTCAAAGTATCTCTACTTTGACCAATCTTATACAAAAAAGTATGCACTTTCACAATGTGCGAAGTAAAAAGGAACAGAAGGAGTACAAAGAGTTTGAGCAGCTTTTTAGCGTTTCTGTACATTGCAATCAAGCACAGGCCTGGCAATTCATAGAGAACATTCAAAACAATTGATGATTATGCATCTCAGCGACTCACATGTCAGAGGCAATATTTACTTCACAACTAAAGAATAAAGAAAAAATTGACCGCCGGCTTGCGTGACAAAGGCGTCCCATTCGAAAATATCAAGCGCATATCTTGCTAAAATCAATGAGCAAAATTTGACAAGGTTGTCCCATTCCAAAATATCAAATGCCTACGATTGTGGAATGGGCAGGGCTTGCCATCAGATCAGACATTGACATGGCACCTCGTGCTAAATAAACCAGCTGTTCTTTTTGTGCAGTTCCACCAAAATCAACTAAATTCGCGCGTAGCTTGTATGATTTAAGCCCTTATATGTTGCAGCGCCTTGAACTTATGGGCACCTCCTTTCTTGTGGTGGAAATGAATGATTCGATGTATTCATGAACATTTTGTGCAATTCCGTTGAAATCAAGTTGAGCACCCTGTTTGCACAATTACAAAAAAGTGATTAGTAAACTATACTATGAATTGATAGTTTCAACAGGCACATACATGGTCCATGTAGAGCACACTTTTAGAAAATGGAACTCACGGAAAGAATCCTAGAACAACATTGTACTCGCGCATCACAGCAAAAAATGGAGATTTGTCGGTCCTTACGAGCTGAAGTTAGTTTGGTCTTGTGGGGAGTAATGTAACCATCCTTCAACTTCTCCTTCCGATGAGAAGATAGACATGGCTTCTTCATCTGGCATAATCGGAACTAGTCACTTCCGTACTCCATATTCTTCTTGAGAGGAAGATGATCCTGTTTGCTCAAAAAAGGAAAGGAAATATTTAAAACAGCACAGATGAAGCACTTCTCAAGGACAATACCACTTTTTCATGGCAGTATCTAAGCAGTAGCACAACACCAATAGAGATGACAAAGCTCAATCATATGGATGAAATCGGTGGGTGAGTACCAACATTTGTCGGAGGCTGATTGTGTAGAGCATCTGAGATGAAGCACTTCTCGGAACCATCATTTGCTATCTACGGGGTGGCCATGCTTACTATATACTCCTCGATTAGTTTAATGTTTCCAACATCTTCTTGTGCAGTTCCACTAAAATATATGGTATCTTCAAAGAAGATCCCTGTTTGCACAAGTAGAGATAATTACGTATGGCATCAAATCGGTGGCAAAACAATTGCTCGTTCCAGCCATAGCAATAAATTAAGATGCAAAACTATATCATTACTTGTGTCATCACAGTTCCGATTGCTTCATTACAGCACACGGGAGTTGATTTTGTTTTCTTCCGCTTGTTCTTCCCTTCATCACTTGGTTCAATAACAGACAAGCTTCGCCTTCAATGTAAGATTTGGCATGTCAATTAGGGAGCAAAAGTATAGTACTAAACTTAATTTTACGATGAAAGTGGCAAAATACAGGCCAGCAGTTGTGAAATATCCTTATCTTACCTCAATGGGATATTACGGTGCACATCTGATTGGAAGTCTTGTCTCCATTTGTGCAGTTCACTAAAATCAAGCAACATTATCGTACAAGTAGCACAACATATGAAAGCACCTGCAGAATCATGTGAAAGAAGGCTAATCTTGACCTCTCATGATGCGGAATTCAAACAACTCACAAGAAGAAGATCTGAACCAAATTAGCCTTAACGGATAGGAAGTAAGATCTCCTCTTGTGCAGTTCCACTAAGATCAAGCAATCAAACAACGTTGTCGATTGTGACATTTTGGTTGAACTGCACAAAACACTCTTAAAACAAAAGTGTTTTGTGCGGTGCAACAAAAAGTCTAATAACAACAGTGAAATAGATAACCATGTTTACACAGAGGTGCAAAGGAAACAATTAGTGGTCAATAACGGTGGATGACACGAAGCCAACAAAAGAAGCATCTACCTTATCTAAATGGGAAAGAAAGCAAGGCAGTAGCATTTCTCAAGCGGTGGCATTGATTAATATTAACATAGAGATTATATTAACAATAAAATTCGTTAAACATGTAATTTGCTTTTAAGCGTGGCATTGCATCAATTTTCCGGTGGCATTATTAGAGGTGTTTGTTTACAGGGACATTTTGGTGTAGGGACTAAAAAAACTCCGTGTCAGTCACATCTAAACCAAATAGGAGGGACTTTTCGGGACTAAAAGTGGGCATTTGGGACTAAAGAAAGAAGACCCCGAGGGAGTATTTTTGGGACTTTTCCAACAGTTTCCCCTGCCACGCATCGCACCTTCTTTCTATTAGTTCATTACTAGGGTAACATGGTCTTTTATCATGTCATTTAATAACCTCTAGTCCATGTTTAGTCCACGGAACCAAGCAGGTAGGGACTAGGAGTTTTAACCAAGCAGGGCCTTAGATTAACAACAGCTAATGAGTTGCAGGGACGGTGGGCCGCACCAGCACCATGTGCATCTACCGATGTATTGTGGTCATGCACGATCTGTTGCAACAAAGAACAAACAACCAAGGAGCATATTTGTGTTGGTCCCAGTTTTGTTATCTTTAGACACCTTTCCCTATGTGGCGCAGACAAATCTAGTCTGCTCAAACTCTCTGACCTTGTCCCTTCCTTTCCTTTTGAACTAGTACTTTCGCCCTTCCTTTCCTCTTTGAACCACGTCCTAGATTTATGCGATACAACTTTCCCCACTACTTTCCCCATTCCTTTCCTCTTTGAACCACGTCCTAGATTCATGCTATACAACTTTCCCCTTCATTTCCTCTTTGAACCACGTCCTAGATTCATGCTATATACAACTTTTCCCACTACTTTCCCCACTCCTTTCCTCTTTGAACCACGTCCTAGATTCATGGTATACATGCAGCTAGAGCAATGCATGTGGAGTAAGTAAAATATACCTTAGGTTCTTGGGGCGTGGTTCGGTGGGAAGCAGGACTGACTGCGAAGAAGAAGGGTCGGAGGCCCTCCAGCGCCGCTTGTTGGGTGGAAAGTGAACAGCAGCGCCGATAGTGGATTCCCTCCCTACTTGGCGGCGACAGTGTTAAGCCTCCTTCCCTTCCGGTGGGCCGGATCCTGCCGGCTCTTTGAGCAGCAGTGAGGGAGAGAGGCCAACGAAGTCTTGTTTAGATACGGAGAGGCGGAGAGTGTGAAAGAGCAACTACAAGCGCTGAGGCTCCAGTGAGAGAGAGGCGAGAGAGTGTGAAGAGAGCAACTACAATGGCGAGGCTCCAGCGTGTATATATATCTTTGGAGAGAGTGTGAAGCATGCAAACCCTAGAAAACATTTTGACCAGTCAAAGAATCCTCTGGCAAAATTATGCTCAAGTGTAGTTATCGAACCCGAGACCTCAAGTTTGATGGCGAACAGGCTAACCAGCTACACAACCCTCCGTTATGTTCAACGAGAGGAAAATAACCTTTTATACATTCTTGCATTCGTGTGACGGGCATGCTTTTTTTGCCTTGTTTTTTGTGTGTGTGGGAGTCATTAGGATTTCAATCATAATCGTGTCATGTGGCTTTGGTGGTAAGACTATCCACAGTGGTGTAGAAATAATGCAGCCTTAGTCACCTTACCTCTCTCCACGTAGTATCGTTGGGTCCCACCGGTCGGAGGGTGAAACAAACAAATTAATAAGAAAAATTAAAAGCGCCCGGTGATGTATCTTACTACCTCACACATCTCGCTCTGCTCGGGAACACTGTCCAATTGATCCCTCTGTTAGCTCACGTACTATTTTAAGTGAATCCTTATTATAACATGCACACAAATTTTGGGCACTTGTATTCGACTTAAGTCAGTGTGCCACCGTATCTCGTATACTTACTACTCGCTCCGTCTAGGTGTAATAAGTCACGTTAGAAGGTGCAACGGGACCAAGGTGCGTGCGTGCATGTGTGTGTGTGTGTGTGTGTGTTTAACAGCATGTGTGTGTTAGAGAGTGCGACAGATCGACCTACTCCTACAGAGATATGGTGTGTAGTGTACGATTTTAGCTGCGAGAGTCGGTGCATCCTCTCGTTTTCGGGCGTGTCCGGTAGGGACATGCGGACAGCTGCCACGCCGCTCTGACCAGCTGGCCCATCCAAAGCCCCTCCATCGCCAGCGCGCACTTCCCTTCGAAGCAGTCGCGCCGCTCCAAAGAATCGGTGCCGCATTCATGCCGGGCAAGCGGACGCGACCTCTCCTTGGCGCAAGAGTGATGGTTGCTTCGTCCGTCAACTTCTTCTTTGGGTCTATGTGATTTGTGGCTCATTGGTCTTTATTCTTGAGGTGGTAGGACTTTGGATGTCCCACGCTTTCGGCGAAAGGAGGTAGTAGATTACAATTTTCTCCATTCTTACAGTGGAGGAGTGCAAGAGCGGTGAAAACACAGGCTCGGTGATTACATGGCCCACCTCACACTATCACCGTCGACACCTAACTCTTTACATAGTACTCCCTCCGTTCCTAAATATTACTAGATGAGTCCCAGCGTTGCCTTGAAACAGCGATATATCTCTCTGCATAAAATTATCGATTTCATAGAACTAAAAAAATCTATAACCGCATGACAAATGTGGTAGCCAAACTAAATAAACTCCCATCATCATTTAGATCATCCACGTAAGGAAAAAAGATCAGCCAACTCCTCTTGCATAATGGGATTATATTTTCTTTTGACATGTTAATGGGACTTAAAAGCTCACTTACATGCATGCTACGGTGCATGCTTGCATGCAGACATGTTGATGTGATTTAAAACCCACTCACATGCATGTGCCACGGTATTTCTGCATGCTTGCATGTGGCTTAGTGTGGAGCCTCTCAGCGTCTAGATCGGATGGCTATTATGACTGATTTACTTCATCTAACGGCTCGTCAATTTTGATGATGTGGCTCAAGGAGAGGATAGAGAATTCCTAGTAGTGGGGCTAGCTATTACTAGTAGATAAGTCTTTGTAGAGATTCCACTAGGTGAACTACATACGGAACAAAATGAATGAATCTACACTTAAAATGCATCTATATACATCCGCATGTGGTTAATGGTGAAATCTCTACAAAGACTTATATTTAGGAGCGGAGGAAGTACTAGTATAGTACTAGTACGTCTTGTAATTTATCAGCGAGATAAATTTGTACAATGCTATGAAGCTTCAGCTCCTATTACATGTATCTTGCGTCCAAGGTTGCCTGTTGCAACATTTCATCAAATACAAAGGAGACTAACATGCATGCTATTGCATCTCAATGATTGACAGATCATAGCAAATATGTACTCCCTCCATTCCAAAATAAGTGTCACAACTTTGTGCAAACTTTAGTACAAAGTTGTACTACTACTAAAGTTGACACTTATTTCGGAACAGAGGCAGCTAAAGTAAAAAACGATCCATGCAGTCCCTAGCCCTTGAACCGTGAACCCTCACCAGGCTTCAATTTGTTGGCAATGTTCGAGCTTCCTAATAAATTAAGTTTGCAACCTTTTGACCATCGGATCATTTTGTGCAGTTTCACCAAAATCGAGATGAGCATCCTTGTGGCAAAGAAATTGAAGAAGCGTGATTACAATAAGATTACAAGGACTAGTTGATGAGACATAAACTCGTCACAAATACTGATGCGTAGAAGCCGGTAGAGGTATCGGTATGTGCGGGGCAAAAGTAGAGAAATATCCACGAGGGAGTGATGTGGGCAATTTGGAGCGATGGTGCAAGCCGGCTGTAAAGGGAGTTGTACACGAGGGGCGTAGCTCAACCTTGAGGAGGCGGCGGAGGCGGCAACTGCCACGTCGCGGCGGTGAGCAAGGGGCGAAGGCAACCTCACGGCTTTGTGAGAGAGAACGGCGGGGACCCCTGATCGGGGACGTGCCGGCGGTGGGTTTCGCCCGTCGGCGGCGGCCACCGCATCTACACTAAGCATCCACCCCTTCCCCAAGCGGGCGTGATCCACGGGATGTTAGAGATGTGGCCATAGTCGTTTTGTGCGAGAGAGTGTGAAGAAACAACCCCGACAAGCAACCGTGTAGGCTGGCCCGTCGACTATGTATATAGTGGGCGGTTTCCTTTTCTCTCCATATGAACCTATCATATTGCGTCGTGCCTTGAAGAAAAAATATATTTATAAATGATGCGGCACCTACTACTCGTTCTCCTATAACCTTGCGCTTGGCATCTCCAAAATATTAACCTTGCGATTGGCTCTTAGCCTCTTGGAAGTCGAGCAATAATGGTAGTGCAGTATATATCGTTACGGCTATATGAGACCGAATGAATTGCTGCACATCCTGCGTGGGCGAGGGTCGAGGCGAGGGAGAGTGCTACTACATACGGAGCAAAATGAGTGAATGTACACTCTAAAATATGTCTATATACATCAGTTTTTGGAGTATGTACTAGTAGTTCATATTGAAATCTACTAAAGGACATATATATTCCAAACAATATGATATAATCTCTATAACCAAGGTAGTAGGGACGAGGAGTAAGCGGAGGAGTAGTAAATTTTCTCCTCGTCCTGCGAGCCACATGCGCATGGCGAGGAGGAGCAAGCTTCACCTCATCCTGCGAGCCACCGCGCCCGTGGGCGGGGGAGACAGCGTACTAAGCAAGCTTCTCCTCGTTCTGCGAGTTGACGGGACACATCAAAAGTACTCCAGTGTATAGAGCCTTGCCTCTAAGGTAGGCCCCACATGGTTTGCCTCTTTTTAATTTAACATAGCAGCGTCAAGTCGCAATTTGTTTGTTCACCCGTGGTAGGCGATCCTCCCTCCACCAAGTGGACAACGATTACCGTGCCAAATTACCACGTGGGCTGCCTTTTTCATCTGAAATAAGCTCCACCATGTACCGCGGGTGTGGTTGGGAAAGAGGCAGAATGCGTGCGCCGTGCATGCACCTCTTCTCTTCGTGCACGTCCCCCACCTACGTGGGTGTGTGTGAGAGATACAAACCGCGTTAAGTGAGTGTTTTTTTTGTGGTGGGGGTGGGGGTGGGGTGGGGGTTGATTTCGTGAATTATTTGTGGGAATATGTGTCGATGACATCTCAAACAAAATTTTGCATGCAATGTGTGTGAAATGGAGGCCTATCCATATCATACATAGAGGTCGGGCAATCCACGAGAAGAGAGGGAGGGTCATAGCTATCGATAGAGTCGAAGAGAGGATCAAGTGGGTGGGTGCGAGATCGATGAAGAGAGCCATCGAAATGTGTGTGTGTGTGTGTGTGTGTGTGTGTGTGTGTGTGTGTGTGTGTGTGTGTGTGTGTGTGTGTGTGTGTGTGTGTGTGTGTGTGTGTGCAAGTCAAAGATATAGGGCGATGGCCTACTGGAACATTAGAGGGCACATGTCAAGTTTGTGTGTGGGGGGAGACATGACTAGGCGCTTGATGTATCGGTGTGTGTGGGGGGGAGGGGTAGGCGGAGGCCTAACTATAGAGGTAGAACGACTTCGTATATGTGTTGAGAAGGAGAGACCCAGCTATGTCTTGAGGGAGATCGGTCGACATCCATACATAAGCGAAGGGACGGGAAATATGATGGGACAGAGAGAGAGAGAGAGAGAGAGAGGGAGGAGAGGGAGGAGAGGGTAGAGTGCTGGATGGGTGATGGAGTTGCTTCTCGGAGATGTTGGGAGAGGCCTACTAGACAAGCTGAGGTGGAACTGCAATGTTATCAATAAGAGTGGGGATGTGTTTACGTGTGTGCTGTGCGTGATAGATCTGTCGGGCGCATCCATGGATGATGAAGGGAACCATGTGTTTGGTAAGCAAACCTAACTAGATCGGTAGATCAATTGTTGTTTGTCGGAGGAAGGAGAGACACAACTAATGAGGTAGATCGATCGATGTGTGGGTAAAAGCGAGTTATAAGGACCTAGCTGGCTATATGTATAGCGAGAGATCGGTCGGTGTCGTCCATTTGTTAGAGGCAAATAAGGCCCAGTGAGATGGATAGACAGAGAGAATGGAGCTAGGAGGTGGTGCGAGAGGCCCAACTACTAGCTAGATAGGGGGAGGTGTGCGGTTGTGAGATCGATGAAAAGAGGGTGAGAGTTTACATGTGTGTCGACCATATGAGAGACACAAGGCAAGGACACATAAAGGAGGAGATTGAAGCTGTGTGTGTATCTTGTAGGCAGGCATCATTTGGAGAGGTTTATCGATCGGTGTGTGTCGGAAAGGAGTTGTGGAGACTCTGGGAGAGCGACCTAAAGAAAAAATGAATGTGCCGGTGGATAGAATGCGAGGGAGGGGGAGGCGAGGAGGCGTGTGCATGCACGAGAGAAAGTTAGTGGTAGCTACAAAGGCTAGAGGATTGTGTGGGTGTAAGAGACTAACAAAGATCATAATTTGATATGAAAGCGGATTCATATATTTGAATAGGAGATCATAGTGTTTTAAACATTGCATGCATGAATATAGCGGTGATACACGTGTTGTGCACATGTTATACCATAATGTGATAATGCATGGCGTTTGCAACTCACAGCTAAATGCGAACAATCTAAACCATACTATACATCAAACAATCTCACATTTTATTTGAATTTGTGATAATGTGCGGCGTTTGCAGCTTACAACTAAATATCGAGCAATCTAAACAATACTATATATCGAACATTCTCACATTTTATTTGAATTTGTGGTAATGTGTGGTGTTTGCAACTCACATCTAAATACTTGTAGGCGTGAGGCGGGGCACCATACATAATGTGATAAACACATTATACATATGAGACATGGTTTAGATTATGAAGATCTAGCTAGAGCTAGAAATGTAATGTGATTTGAAATCAAAATAAAGTGGATTCAAAAATCTAGTTCGAGTTCATATAGTACACATAGTTCATATGTAACTCGAGACTAATCATGTGGTGTCTTTGTGAAGATAATACACAAGCGATGGTTTAACTTGACAATAATGATGATTGTAGATCTTATTAAAACAGAGAAAGCGAATTCAAATGCTTTGACTTCACAACAATCATTCTTGTAGATCTTATTCAAATTTAGTTCATATTGAAGCGGTAGTATATCGTTTGGAATGCACTAAAACGTTCATTTGAGTAGTAGGTTGCATGCATTATACACGTGGCGAAATATTTTAATTGAACATAACATGAATTCAAAGTTTTGAATGACATTTGTAGTCGCATTGATTTGGTACAATACCGTTAGGCTTGTCAGGAAATTTCAACCAGCGCCTTGTTAGCCGAAATATTTAAGATATATCTTTGTCTCATTGTGCTCAACAACTCCTCCATCTCAACCGCGCCTTGCTATTCTAAAATTACAACGGCGTGAAAACTCCCACCTCCTATGAAATCCCGACCGCGAAATGCCGTGGTACCCTGAACCGAAAGAACCGCCTCAAATCGGTGGGGTACTTTCGTAACTTACCCACATTTTGGACAAGCGCGTCTCTAAGCCATGGTTCCCCACTGCCATCCCATCCGCCCACCCATTCATACACCGAGGCGCGAAAACCATGCGAAACCCCACACCTGCTCCGTCCGCCACCCGGCGGAGCCTCTTCCCCGACGGCGTCGTCCACAGCAACACCTCGGCGTCCCTCATCCACCGTGCGGATGAGGATCCGTCGTCGATCTCATCGTCCGCGGTTCAGCCACCCGTCCTCCACCTCCAAGGAGCTGCCCGATGTTCCCCTCGTCTTTCGCGCCACCTCCATTCCCCACCGCCGTCTTCACCTGCACCACCGGAAGAGCATCATCATCACCGTTTCCTCGGATGAAGTTGCGTCCTAATCGGCGCCACCAAAGAGGTTGTACACTAATCGCGCATTTTCTTCTTGATTCGATCTCACGGTGCTGCGGCGCCGGTCCCGAGCCGACACGGCGCGGCTCCATCCGCGGCGGCGTCGCCGCCACTTCCTCCACAGCGTCGCTCCCTCGGCGTGGCGTCCACATCGATAGGAGCTGCTGCTGCTTTAGCTCTCGCTTCATGGCTGCTTTGCTTTGCTCTTGCTCTTGGTCCCCTGCCTGGTCTGCTCTTGCTATTGCTCTTACTCGCGCTGCTGCTCTCGCTCTTGCTGTTGCTTGCGATGCTGCTCTTCAGACCGGCGGTGGGGAGTGTTTTCGGGGCGGGCAGGGCGGCGGGGTGCTGCTGTTTGGCCGGTGATGGCTGGCGGCTCAGGGGGGTGGAGGTTGAAACTGAACCGCAAGCCCTTGATTTCGTATCCAACGGCTGCAAAATCGACTGACCAGAGATGAAAAAGTCAGTCGACCAACGTGTAGCCTCACCTTGCTAGTGCGTTGAGTTTCGACAGCCAAATTTAGTTTCGACAGCAAAATTCAGTTTAGATATATAGGTTCAGTTTCGACAAGTTAAGTTCAGTTTCGACAGTTAAGTTCAGTTTCGACAGTTAAGTTCAGAGATGAGCGGCTGATGTATTTTACATCTAGCACTTTGTGGTTATGTATTTTACGTCATGTATTGGAGATGCTATTAGAATTCCACTCAGGTTAACGTTGTTCGTTGTCTCTCTTGTCCTGCTTCAGCCTCGGCGTCGTACAACTCACCGGAGCTGCTCCAACGATGAAACCCTCCATCACAGCGGAGCAGTACCTCGGGCTCCATCTCCAGATGCCTAAGATCTTCTTCCCCTCCTCCGACAGCAAAGTCAGCCGGAGCATCCTCACCGGCCAACCCAATCACGCTGAGATCGACATGGCTTCGCCAAAGAGGTTGTACACTTGTTGCATCTCTTTTTTACTCTACATGTTATATATATTGTCCACTGAGCACACAGATTTGTTCCTTTAGTGTCTCCTTGAAATAAAAAACGTAGGAATTTTAATTTTCACTTGTCCTCCTTTTCAAATTCCTATTCATGAAGCACAAGACTAAGAGATAGTAGCATAATAGCATTATAACCGTACATTTTCTTGTGGTTTGACTTAATCTCACCATGCTTCTTTGCATCTGTGATCTTCAATTGTTGTGAATCAAACACCCAGTTGGCAGAAATCCTGTGTTTTAAATTCTCTGTTTTGCACGTGCGTTCCTATCCTATTCCTGTCTATTTCCTATCACTGCATTGTTGGAATCCTCCAATTCAAACGAGCCCTTACAGAATTACTTCTCTTACAGATAGTTGTCAAAGAAAATCTTGTGTGGTTTGTCCCGCTCCTGCTGCGCCATCGTATACCCCACCTCAGCTGCTCCAACGACAAAAGGGTCCAGCACAGCAGGGATCCGGCCTCCAGACTGTCTTTCGCCGCCTCAGATCTTCTTCACCGCCGTTGGCAGCCATGAAAACTGCATTACCATCATCAACCGAGCAGATGACCTCTTTCGTGTCTGTTTACGTTATGCATCGCTTAATATTACATGCTACTTTATCGTGATGTTCACCGATTAGACTCTGAGTCAGCTCCAAACTAATGGTCAAACTTGAGTTTATAAATGGTTGTGGGGTACATATCGGGGCCGCTATCAATGGTATCTATCTACTATCTGGTTAATGTCCGGTGTCTACTATGAGTTTCATGTTGGGTGGGAAACAAACAGTAAAGAAGCCATTATCTGTATTTATTGACTGAAGCCATTATCACACTGCTATTATTGGTTTTGGGTCTATCCACGAGTTGCTACCATCACTCTGGATTTCTGCATGCACTCCTTACATAATCTCACTATGTTTTATTCCTATGCATGACAGTTATTGTAAACAATGGAACCGAACATGTAGAGCAAAAGAGCGAGCCTTGCGTGGCAATATAATTTCATGCGAGACGTCGCTCCATGGTAGGCGCAAAGGCAGCCCCCTTCACGCATTTGGATTGTAATCGAGAGGAAGATATCTTACGAGAGGGATTCGGAAGGAAGATAACTCCTATTTACCCCCGAGGTCTTCGCTCTAACTTGGCATCTTGATGTTGGTTATATCATGCATATGGTGTCTTGCATTGCTTACTTTATACATCAAATATGTCATCTGCTTAGTTTAGACATCCTTTGTGCGAATGCCATCTGTTTAGTTTATTCATCGTTTATGTGAATTATGCAACGCCACCTTGTTTAGCCAGGCATCATATATGTAAATTTTGCAATGCCATCCCGCTTAGCCAGTCATCTTATATGTAAATTATATCAGGCCATCCTTTTTTTCGTTACATATTACATTTGTCAACAATGTTAATACATTCAACTGCTCTTCGTGTGCATCAGCCATTTGACACGGTGATGGCAAATTCTAGAGTGAAAACAAGGTCTTGAGCAAACTATGCTATCGACGAAGCGCATATCTCGCTGATTCTGGATAGCTCCTCGGAGGAGGATTGAGAGACAGATGACCAGTCCTATTCCCCGAGGTGTATGCTCTAACTTGGCGAGGGTTATGTTGCTCATATTGTGCGTATGGTGTCTCGCATTGCTATGCCATTTGATTAGTTTAGACATGCTTTGTGTGAATGCCACATGTTCAAGGTGTCTAATTACCATATATGTGAATTATGCATTGCCATCTTGTTGCAAGACATTATATATGTGAATTATACAATGCTATCTTGTTGCAAAGGCATTATATATGTGAATTATGCAATGCCATCTTGTTTAGCCAATCATCATGTATGTGAATTATATCATGCTATCATTTTTTGTATTACGTGTTCCATTTATGGAAACAACGTTTGTATATTCAACTACTCTTCATGTGCATCAGCCATTTGAAGCGGTGATGGAAGTATCTGGAGTGAAAACAAGGTATTGAGCAGAAAATGCTACTGCTTGAAGCGAGACATCTTCTTTGCTCTGAGAGCTCCTCGGAGGAGGATTTAGAGGCGATGACCAGTCCTATTTCCCCCGAGGTCTATGCTCAAACTTGGCAGGTTTATATTACCCATGTCATGCATGTTGTCTTGCATTGCTTAGTTTTTACATCATATATAGATTGCCATCTGCTTACTTGCTTACTATATAAATCATATATTTGAATTATATCATGCCATCATGTTTACATAGTACATACACATCATCTATCTGAATTATGGCATGGCAACCCATTTAATAAAGACATCATATAGTTATATCATCTCATCATGTTTAGTGTTTACAGTCATCATATTTAGAATTATGGCATTCTATCCATGAATGTATGTGAATTATGGCATGCCAACCTATTTAATAAACACATTATATAGTTATGTCATGTCATCCTGTTTACATAGTCTCATATTTTGAACTATGTCTTTCCATCTTTTTAGTTAGCCATCATAATGTGAAATTGTGTCATGCTATCTGTTTAGTTAGCCATCATATATGTGAAATTGTGTCATGCTATCCTGTTTGGTTAGACAACATAAATATGAATTATTTCATGCCCTCTTTTATTCCCCACTATCCATTGCACATCTATCATACAATGTCTATACTTTCAATTACTTTTCTTGTTTATCAGCCATTTGAATTGGAGGCGTGATGGCGGTATCTAAGGGAGTAACAACACGATCTTGAAAAAAGATAGTGCTACCATTGATGCAGATAGAACCACGGTTGTACTTGCCCAAGGACCGGATCCACCACACATAACCCGGACTCTCATGATTGTACCCCTACCCGGTTGGACAGAGAACCAGCTACACCTTCTAACCCCAACCCGGCAGATAGTAACCCGAGTTCCAGTTGACACAGCACCGTCTCCACCACGAGCACCCAAACACGGCGGTTAGTAAAGGGAACTGCGGTGCCCAAAGCACGAGGACCACCACTCGAATCCCAACTCAGCGCTTAAAGGAGAAGAAGATTTGTTCTCGGGTCAGGTTACGTAGCTATGGTTCATACTCCTTTGCTCTTGCATTCTTGTATTTACTCATACCAACTATTTTCAAATTTGAAGGATGGAATTGAAACTCCAATGGTGCAATGGTATGTTTTAAACATGTTTCTTTAAGCTGGTTTCTTTGTTGTAACCTGATCTATGTTGATTTCAGTTTCAATTGAATAAGCAGTTATGTTCTCATGTCATGCACATTACAAGTGTTGTTATTGCTCTATAGTTACCCACACTTATATTCTGTCTATTCTGCTTTGTCTTGAACAAATATTATTTGAGCTGTGTCTCTATCTTGATTTGGCAACAAAAACTAGAATGATATAGACCATAAAGTGACCATGGTACATAGATATATGTTTGTTTCATGATGTTATCCTGTCCACTTTACTCTTGAACTCATTTACCAAAATGAGTTTCATATACAACATAGTAAACATGTGATGTATGCCTTGTTTCTCTTTTAGAATGTGGACAAAATATTGGAGAATAGTACGCGTTATCCAATGGTAAAGGAAGTAATGAGATAAGGTTCAAGATAGTGAGACATCCATGTTGGTCTCCAAGAAAGCTAATAAAAACTATCTTGCGACGGTGAGGGAACCCAAAAGTCTGTCTTGATGTAGTGTTTGAGTTCTTGGCCACTCTTTGGCACAAGCTCTTGAACTTCTTTGCTGAATCAGTTCGTCTTCTTGAGTCTCAACTTCAAGTTGAAAGACATCGATCGAGATGTCTTTCTGACAGAAGTGAAGGACTGAGGAAGTCCTGCATAATTCATATGCATATTTTCTAGTGCAACGACAATATTTGGAGGATTTAAGCGCCAAACAAGAGAAAGTTAATAAGCTTGCTAAGCATCTTGCCGACATTATGGGTACCGGATATTGTTTCTTGAGATCTTGAAGTGGTTTCAGTTCTGGATTTGTTTTCTTTGTGGCGTTTATTTGCGCTGGTCGCCAACTTTGACAACCGATGTATATGATATCTGCTTTGTTCCCTATATTTGCCTTGGTGGCGAACTTTGATGCCCGATGGATGTAATATGTGTAACAGCCGTGATAGCCTAGCATAAGTTGCTTTCTTATTTATTTCCTTGTTGTCTTGTTTATTTGTTTGCTTGTAGTCGGTGCAGTTCTTTTTAAAACTAGGCCACAATAACCATGGGCTAATATTCTTTGTAGTGACCTTTGGGCCTCCTACGGTCGAGAAAGCGATGGGCCTTCACGGGTAGAGAAAGCGATGAGACCTTCTATGGGCCGTATAAATAATGGGCCTTCTACGGGCCGTAGAAACAATGGGCCTTCTACGGGCCGTAGAAACAATGGGCCTTCTACGGGCGTATCATCAATGGGCCTTATTACGGGCCGTATGACCATAACGGGCCATCGTTAATAGGCCGTATTTTATGACGCTATGAAAATGGCCCAACGTATTAACGGACCACAAGCGGGCGGCGTAACCACGGGCTGAATTTGGCCCAAGCGAGAAAATAGCGATGTGGGCCGTAAGTAAATGAATCTTTGAAATGAGCCCAAGAATAAATGGGCTCGAGAAGGCGAAAGATAACATTTCTTTGAAGCATTGGCGAATAACGGGCCCTTAATGGGTATAAAGTGATATCTTTGTTCATTACGGGCCGGTTTCACCACGGGCCGTTAATGGGTGTAAAGTGATACTTTGTTCATTGCGGGCGGTTTCACCACGATCGTTAATAGGCCAAGAGTTACATAGGGCCTCATATGGGCCGAAAGACGTCATGGGCCATACATGGGCCAGAAGTGAAAACGAGCTGGAATCATATTGGATGGCCCAGATAACGCTACTGGGCCTAATTCGTGAAGGAAATATGCCCTAGAGGCAATAATAAAGTTATTATTTATTTCCTTATATCATGATAAATGTTTATTATTCATGCTAGAATTGTATTAACCGGAAACATAATACATGTGTGAATACATAGACAAACATATAGTCACTAGTATGCCTCTACTTGACTAGCTCATTAATCAAAGATGGTTATGTTTCCTAACCATAGACATGTGTTGTCATTTGATTAATGGGATCACATCATTAGGAGAATGATGTGATTGACATGACCCATTCCGTTAGCCTAGCACTTGATCGTTTAGTATATTGCTATTGCTTTCTTCATGACTTATACATGTTCCTGTAACTATGAGATTATGCAACTCCGTTTACGGAGGAACACTTTAGGTGCTACCAAGCGTCACAGCGTAAGCTGGGTGATTATAAAGGAGTACTACAGGTGTCTCCAAAGGTACATGTTGGGTTGGCGTATTTGAGATTAGGTTTTGTCACTCCGATTGTCGGAGAGGTATCTCTGGGCCCTCTCGGTAATGCACATCACTATAAGCCTTGCAAGCATTGCAACTAATGAGTTAGTTGCGGGATGATGTATTACTGAGCGAGTAAAGAGACTTGCGATAGCGAGATTGAACTAGGTATTGGATACCGGCGATCAAATCTCGGGCAAGCAACATACCGATGACAAAGGGAACAACGTATGTTGTTATGCGGTTTAACCGATAAAGATCTTCGTAGAATATGTAGGAGCCAATATGAGCATCCAGGTTCCGCTATTGGTTATTGACCAAGAATAGTTCTAGGTCATGTCTACATAGTTCTCGAACCCGTAGGGTCCCACGCAACAAGGTTTTGATGCAGTTATATTATGAGTTTATGAGTTTTGATGTACCGAAGGAGTTCGGAGTCCGGATGAGATCGGGGACATGACGAGGAGTCTCGAAATGGTCGAGGCGTAAAGATCGATATATTGGACGACTATATTCGGAGTTCGGAAAGGTTCGAGTGATTCGGTATTTTTGAGTCTGGGGAGTTACGGGAATACAGGAAAGAGTATTGGGCCTTAATGGGCCTTAGTGGGAAGGAGCCGGGAGGTGGCGCGCGCCTCCCAAGCCCAGTCCGAATTGGACAAGGGGTTTGGGCGCAGCCCCTCTCCTTCCTTCTCCACTTCCTCCTTTCCCCTTCTCCTAGTTGGACTAGGAAGAAGGAGTCCTACTCGGTGGGAGTAGGACTCCCCTGGCGCGCCCTCCTCCTAGGGCGGCCTCCTCCTCCTTGCTCCTTTATATACAGGGCAGGGGGCACCCCATGACACACAAGTTGATCTCGTGATCGTTCCTTAGTCGTGTGCGGTGCCCCCTCCACCATATTCCACCTTGGTTATATCGTCGGAGCTTAAGTGAAGCCTGCGCCGGTGAAGCATCATCATCGTCCTGCCCGTCGTCTTGTGGAACTCATCCCGACACTTTGCTGGATCGAGTCCGGGATCGTCATCGAGCTGAGCGTGTGCTGAACTTCGGAGGTGCCGTGCGTTCGGTACTTGGATCGGTCGAATCATGAAGGCGTCGACTACATCAACAGCGTTGTTATAGCGCTTCCGCCACGGTCTCACGAGTGCGTGGACATACACTCTCCCTCTCGTTGCTATGCCATCACCATGATCTTGCGTGTGCGTGGGAATTTTTTGAAATTACTCGTTCCCCAACAGTGGCATCGAGCCTGGTTTTATGCGTTGATGTCATATGCGAGTAGAACACAAGTGAGTTGTGGGCGATATAAGTCATCTTGCTTACCAGCATGTCATACTTTGGTTCAGCGGTATTGTGAGATGAAGCGGCCGGACCGACATTACGCGTGCGCTTCGCGAGACTGGTTTCACCGCTTGAGCACTCGTTGCTTAAAGGTGACCGCGGGTGTCTGTCTCTCTCACTTTAGTTGAACCGAGTGTGGCTCGCCCGGTCCTTGCGAAGGTTAAAACAGCACCAACTTGACAAACTATCGTTGTGGTTTTGATGCGTGGGTAAACGGTTCTTGCTCAGCCCGTAGCAGCCACGTAAAATTTGCAACAACAAAGTAGAGGGCGTCTAACTTGTTTTGCAGGGCATGTTGTGATGTGATATGGTCAAGGCGTGATGCTATATTTTATTGTATGAGATGATCATGTTTTGTAACGAGTTATCGACAATGGCGAGAGCCATATGGTTGTCGCTTTATTGTATGAAATGCAAACACCATGTAATTGCTTTACTTTATCACTAAGCGGTAGCGATAGTCGTAGAAGCAATAGTTGGCGAGGCGACAACGATGCTACGATGGAGATCAAGGTGTCGCGCCGGTGGCGATGGTGATCACGGCGGTGCTTGGAGATGGAATCACAAGCACAAGATGATGATGGCCATATCATATCACTTATATTGATTGCATGTGATGTTTATCCTTTATGCATCTTATCTTGCTTTGATTGGCGGTAGCATTATAAGATGATCTCCACTAAATATCAAGAAGTGTTCTCCCGAGTATGCACCGTTGCGAAAGTTCTTCGTCTTTGAGACACCCGTGATGATCGGGTGTGATAGGCTCTCGTTCAAATACAGCGGGTGCAAAACAGTTGCACAGCGGAATACTCAGTCAAACTTGCGAGCCTAGCATATACAGATATGGCCTCGGAACATGGAGACCGAAGGTCGAGCGTGAATCATATAGTAGATATGATCAACATAGTGATGTTCACCATTGAAACTACTCCATCTCACGTGATGATCGGACATGGTTTAGTTGATTTGGATCACGTAATCACTTAGATGACTAGAGATGTCTATCTAAGTGGGAGTTCTTAAGTAATATGATTAATTGAACTTTAATTTATCATGAACTTAGTCCTGGTAGTATTTTGCAAATTATGTTGTAGATCAATAAGCTCGCGTTGTTGCTTCCCTATGTTTTTATATGTGTTCCTAGAAAATTGTATTGAAAAATGTTAGTAGCAATGATGCGGATTGGATCCGTGATCGGAGGTTTATCCTCATTGCTGCCTGGAAGAATTATGTTCTTAATGCACGCTAGGTGACAGACCTATTGCAGGAGCAGATCACGAGGCGTTATGAGCGTTTGGCTAGCTCAAAATGATGACTACTTGATAGTTTAGTGCACCATACTTAGCGGCTTAGAATCGGGACTTCAAAGGCGTTTTGAGCGTCATGGACCATATGAGATGTTCCAGGAGTTGAAGTTAATATTTCAAGCAAATACCGAGTTAAGAGATATGAAGTCTCCAACAAGTTCTATAGCTAAAAGATGGAGGAGAATCGCTCAACTAGTGAGCATGTGCTCAGATTATGCAGGTACTTTAATCGCTTGAATCAAGTGGGAGTTAATCTTCCAGATAAGAAAGTGATTGACAGAATTCTCTAGTCACCATCACTAAGTTACTAGAACTTTGTGATGAACTATAATATGCAAGGGATGACGAAAAGCGATTCCCGAGCTCTTCGTGATGTTGAAATCGACGAAGGTAGAAATCAAGAAAGAGCATTAAGTGTTGATGATTGAAAAGACCACTGGTTTCAAGAGAAGGGCAAAGGAAAGAAAGGGAACTTCAAGTAGAAAGACAAGTAAGTTGTCACTCCTCTGAAGAAGCCCAAAGCTGGACCAAAGCTGAAACCGAGTGCTTACTTTGCAAAGGAAATGGTCCTTTGGGCGGAAATGCCCTGAATATTTGGTGGATAAGAAGGATGGCAAAGTGAACAAGGGTATATTTGATATACAGGTTATTGATGTGTGCCTTACTAGTGTTTATAGTAGCCCTGAGTATTTGATACTGTTAGGTTGCTAAGATTAGTAACTTCGAAACAGGAGTTCTGAGAATAAGCAGAGACTAGTTGAAGGGGAAGTGACGATGAGTGTTGGAAGTAGTTCCAAGATTGATATGATCATCATCGCACACTCCCTATACTCTCGGGATTAGTGTTGAACCTAAATAAATGTTATTTGGCGTTTGCGTTGAACATGAATATGATTTGATCATGTTTATTGCTATACGGTTATTCATGTAAGTTAAAGAATAATTATTGTTCCATTTACATGAATAAAACCTTCTATGGTCATACACCCAATGAAAATGGTTTGTTGGATCTCGATCGTGTGATACACATATTCATAATATTGAAACCAAAAGATGTAAAGTTAATAATGATAGTGCAACTTATTTGTGGCACTGCAGTTTAGGTCATATTGGTGTAAAGCGCATGAAGAAACTCCATACTGATGGGCTTTTGGAATCACTTGATTATGAATCATTTGATGCTTGCGAACCGTGCCTTTTGGGCAAGATGACTAAAACTCCGTTCTCGGAACAATGGAGCGAGCTCTTGACTTGTTGGAAATAATACATACCGATGTATGCGATCCAATGAGTGTTGATGCTCGTGGCAAGTATCATTATTTTCGACCTTCACAGATGATTTGAGCAGATATGCGTATATCTTCTTGATGAAACATAAGTCTGAAATAGTTGAAAAGTTCAAAGAATTTCAGAGTGAAGTAGAAAATCATCGTAACAAGAAAATAAATTTTCCGCGATCTGATCGTGGAGATGAATATTTGAGTTCTGAGTTTGGTCTTCAACTAAAACAAAGTGGAATAGTTTCACAGCTCACGCCACGGAACACCACAGCGTTATGGTGTGTCCGACGTCGTAACCGTACTTTATTTTGATATGGTGCGATCAATGATGTCTCTTACCGATTTACCAATATCGTTTTGGGGTTATGCATTAGAGACAACTGCATTCACGTTTAATAGGGCACCATCTAAATCCGTTGAGGCGACACCGTATGAACTATGGTTTAACGATAAACCTAAGTGTCGTTTCTTAAAGTTTGGAGTTGTGATGCTTATGTGAAAAAGTTTTCACTGATAAGCTCGAACCCAAATCGGAGAATGCGTCTTCATAGAATACCCAAAGGTAACTATTGGGTACACCTTCTATCACAGATCCGAAGGCAAGTTTTTCGTTGCTAAGATGGATCCTTTATAGAGAAGAAGTTTCTCTCGAAAGAAGTGAGTGGGAGGAAAGTAGAACTTGATGGGGTAATTGTACCTTCTCCTTATTGGAAAGTAGTTCATCACAGAAATCAGTTCGATGATTCCTACACCAATTAGTGAGGAAGTTAATGATGATGATCATGAAACTTCAGATCAAGTTGCTACCAAACCTCGTAGGTCTTCGAGTAAGATCCGCACGAGTGATGCGGTAATCATGTTCGGAAGTCATGTTACTAGACCATGATGAACCTACGAACTATGAGGAAGCGATGATGAGCCCAGATTCATGAAATGGCTTGAGGCCATGAAATCTGAGATAGGATCCATGTATGAGAACAAAGTATGGACTTTGATTGACTTGCTCGATGATCGGCAAGCCATGTTAAATAAATGGATCTTCAAGAGGAAGGCGGACAGCGATAGTAGTGTTACTATCTACAAAGCTCGACTTGTCACAAAAGGTTTTCGACAAGTTCAAGGTGTTGACTACAATGAGATTTTCTCAAGCATTGCGATGCTTAAGTCTGTCCGAATCATGTTAGCAATTGCCACATTTTATGAAATCGGCAAATGGATGTCAAAACTACATTCTTTAATGGATTTATTAAAGAAGAGTTGTATATGATGCAACCGAAGGTTTTGTTAATCCTAAAGGAGCTAACAAAATGTGCAAGCTTCAGTGATCCATCTATGGTGGTGCAAGCATCTCGGAGTTGGAATAAATGCTTTGATAGTGTGATCAAAGCATATGGTTTTATCTGAGACTTTTGGAGAAGCCTGTATTTGCAAGAAAGTGAGTGGGAGCACTACAACATTTCGATAAGTATATGTGAATGACATATTGTTGATCGGAAATAATGTAGAATTATACGCAAAGCATAAAGGAGTATATGAAAGGAGTTTTTCAAAGAAAGACCTCGGTAAAACTACTTACATATTGAGCATCAAGATCTATTGAGATCAAGGCGCTTGATAAGTTTTTCAATAAGTACATACCTTGTCAAGATTTTGAAGTAGTTCAAAATGGAGCAGTCAAAGAAAAGTTCTTGTCGTGTGGCAAGGTGTGAAATTGAGTAAAGACTCAAATCCCGACCACTGCGAGAAAATAGAAAAGAGAATGAAAGTCATTCCCTATACCTCGATCATAGGTTCTATAAAGTATGCTATGCTATGTACCAGACCTATTGTATACCTTGCTCTGAATTTGGAAAGGAGTAAATAGTGATCTAGGAGTAGATTCACTGGATATTGGTCAAGAACATCCTTAGTGAGGACTAAGGAAATATTTCTCGATTATGGAGGTGATAAAAGAGCCCGTCGTAAAGAGTTACATCGATGCAAGCTTTTTACACTGATCCAGATGACTCTAAGTCTCAATCTGGACACATATCAAAAGTGGGAGCAATTAGCTAGAGTAGCTCCGTGCAGAGCATTGTAGACATAGAATATTTGCAAAATACATACGGCTCTGAATGTGACAGACCCGTTGACTAAGCTTCTCTCACGAGCAAAACATGATCATACCTTCATACTCTTTGGGTGTTAATCACATAGCGATGTGAACTAGATTATTGACTCTACTAAATTCTTTGGGTGTTGGTCACATGACGATGTGAACTATGGGTGTTAATCACATACAGATGTGAATATTAGTGTTGAATCACATGATGATGTGAACTAGATTATTGACTCTAGTGCAAGTGGGAGACTGAAGGAAATATGCCCTAGAGGCAATAATAAAGTTATTATTTATTTCCTTCTATCATGATAAATGTTTATTATTCATGCTAGAATTGTATTAACCGGAAACATAATACATGTGTGAATACATAGACAAACATATAGTCACTAGTATGCCTCTACTTGACTAGCTCATTAATCAAAGATGGTTATGTTTCCTAACCATAGACATGTGTTGTCATTTGATTAATGGGATCACATCATTAGGAGAATGATGTGATTGACATGACCCATTCCGTTAGCCTAGCACTTGATCGTTTAGTATATTGCTATTGCTTTCTTCATGACTTATACATGTTCCTGTAACTATGAGATTATGCAACTCCGTTTACGGAGGAACACTTTGGTGCTACCAAGCGTCACAGCGTGGCGGGTGATTATAAAGGAGTACTACAGGTGTCTCCAAAGGTACATGTTGGGTTGGAGTATTTGAGATTAGGTTTTGTCACTCCGATTGTCGGAGAGGTATCTCTGGCCCTCTCGGTAATGCACATCACTATAAGCCTTGCAAGCATTGCAACTAATGAGTTAGTTCGGGATGATGTATTACAGAACGAGTAAAGAGACTTGCCGGTAACGAGATTGAACTAGGTATTGGATACCGACGATCAAATCTCGGGCAAGCAACATACCGATGACAAAGGGAACAACATATGTTGTTATGCGGTTTAACCGATAAAGATCTTCGTAGAATATGTAGGAGCCAATATGAGCATCCAGATTCCGCTATTGGTTATTGACCAAGAATAGTTCTAGGTCATGTCTACATAGTTCTCGAACCCGTAGGGTCCGCAACAAGGTTTTGATAGCGGTTATATTATGAGTTTATGAGTTTTGATGTACCGAAGGAGTTCGAGTCCCGGATGAGATCGGGGACATGACGAGGAGTCTCGAAATGGTCGAGGCGTAAAGATCGATATATTGGACGACTATATTCGGAGTTCGGAAAGGTTCGAGTGATTGGGTATTTTTGAGTCTGGGGAGTTACAGGAATACGAGGGAAGAGTATTGGGCCTTAATGGGCCTTAGTGGGAAGGAGGAGGGGAGGTGGCGCGCCCCTCCCAAGCCTAGTCCGAATTGGACAAGGGGTTTGGGCGCAGCCCCTCTCCTTCCTTCTCCACTTCCTCCTTTCCCCCTTCTCCTAGTTGGACTAGAAAGAAGGAGTCCTACTCCGGTGGGAGTAGGACTCCCCTTGGCGCCCTCCTCCTAGGGCCGGCCTCCTCCTCCTTGCTCCTTTATATCACGGGGCAGGGGGCACCCCATGACACACAAGTTGATCTACGTGATCGTTCCTTAGTCGTGTGCGGTGCCCCCTCCACCATATTCCACCTTGGTTATATCGTCGCGGAGCTTAAGCGAAGCCTGCGCCGGTGAAGCATCATCATCGTCCTGCGCCGTCGTCTTGTGGAACTCATCCCGACACTTTGCTGGATCGAGTCCGGGGATCGTCATCGAGCTGAGCGTGTGCTGAACTTCGGAGGTGCCGTGCGTTCGCTACTTGGATCGGTCGAATCGTGAAGGCGTCGACTACATCAACAGCGTTGTTATAACGCTTCGCTTACGGTCTCACGAGTGCGTGGACATACACTCTCCCTCTCGTTGCTATGCCATCACCATGATCTTGCGTGTGCGTAGGAATTTTTGAAATTACTCGTTCCCCAACAATTCGGATCGGGTGTAACGGGCCTTGGGTTAGCGGGCCGTAAATGGGTTATATGCGAACAGGCCGTTAAACGAGGCTTTCATGGGCGGCCGGCCACCTTTGACCAAGTCAAGCGGGCTGGCCCTTTTCACGAGAATGGGCCTCTGTTGGGCGTGCCACTGTCGACGTATCATAGGCGCCTTACGTCCAATAAATGGATGACATCATCCCAGCGATGAGTCGACACGTGTTTCCTTCAGCCAATGATGATTTTACCGTGGAAAATCCCCATTCATCGGGCTGTTAGCGGGTTATCGGATCCAAAACCCGACCCGATAGCTTAACGGCGTTCCGTTACGGTGGATGCCGCGTGTCGGTCACCCTTGACGAAAGCACTTACAGGACGCGCGATTTATCGTCATGGAAGTGGACACTTCCGTGATGATAATTTTGGTAATGTCATGGAACACTTCTACGACAAAGACATGTATGACTATCTTGATTACATCATAAATTTGTCATGAATGTACATGCATGACAAAAAGCGCGACCTCTTGTGACAAACACGTATCATCAAATGCACATCACTATAAGCCTTGCAAGCATTGCAACTAATGAGTTAGTTGCGGGATGATGTATTACGAAGCGAGTAAAGAGACTTGCGGTAACGAGATTGAACTAGGTATTGGATACCGACGATCAAATCTCGGGCAAAACATACCGATGACAAAGGGAACAACGTATGTTGTTATGCGGTTTAACCGATAAAGATCTTCGTAGAATATGTAGGAGCCAATATGAGCATCCAGGTTCCGCTTATTGGTTATTGACCAAGAATAGTTCTAGGTCATGTCTACATAGTTCTCGAACCCGTAGGGTCCGCACGCTTAAGGTTTTGATGACGGTTATATTATGAGTTTATGAGTTTTGATGTACCGAAGGAGTTCGGAGTCCCGGATGAGATCGGGGACATGACGAGGAGTCTCGAAATGGTCGAGACGTAAAGATCGATATATTGGACGACTATATTCGGAGTTCGGAAAGGTTCCGAGTGATTCGGTATTTTTGAGTACCGGGAGTTACGGGAATACGGGAAAGAGTATTGGGCCTTAATGGGCCTTAGTGGGAAAGAGCCGGGAGGTGGTGGCGCGCCCCTCCCAAGCCCAGTCCAATTGGACAAGGGGTTTGGGGGCAGCCCCTCTCCCTTCCTTCTCCACTTCCTCCTTTCCCCTTCTCCTAGTTGGACTAGGAAGAAGGAGTCCTACTCGGTGGGAGTAGGACTCCCCTGGCGCCCTCCTCCTAGGGCGGCCTCCTCCTCCTTGCTCCTTTATATACGGGCAGGGGGCACCCCATGACACACAAGTTGATCTACGTGATCGTTCCTTAGTCGTGTCGGTGCCCCCTCCACCATATTCCACCTTGGTTATATCGCATGAGCTTAGGCGAAGCCTGCGCGGTGAAGCATCATCATCGCCACCACGCCGTCGTCTTGACGGAACTCATCCCGACACTTTGCTGGATCGAGTCCGGGATCGCCATCGAGCTGAACGTGTGCTGAACTCGGAGGTGCCGTGCGTTCGGTACTTGGATCGGTCGGATCGTGAAGACGTCGACTACATCAACGCGTTGTTATAACGCTTCGCCACGGTCTCACGAGGGTACGTGGACATACACTCTCCCTCTCGTTGCTATGCCATCACCATGATCTTGCGTGTGCGTAGGGAATTTTTTGAAATTACTACGTTCCCCAACAAATGGCATCCGAGCCTGGTTTTATGCGTTGATGTCATATGCACGAGTAGAACACAAGTGAGTTGTGGGCGATATAAGTCATCTGCTTACCAAAGATGTCATACTTTGGTTCAGCGGTATTGTGAGATGAAGCGGCCGGACCGACATTACAGCAGACGCTTACGCGAGACTGGTTTCACCGCTTCGAGCACTCGTTGCTTAAAGGTGACCGGCGGTGTCTGTCTCTCTCACTTTAGTTGAACGAGTGTGGCTACGCCCGGTCCTTGCGAAGGTTAAAACAGCACCAACTTGACAAACTATCGTTGTGGTTTTGATGCGAGGTAAGAACGGTTCTTGCTCAGCCCGTAGCAGCCACGTAAAATTTGCAACAACAAAGTAGAGGACGTCTAACTTGTTTTTGCGGGCATGTTGTGATGTGATATGGTCAAGACGTGATGCTATATTTTATTGTATGAGATGATCATGTTTTGTAACCGAGTTATCGGCAATCGGCGAGAGCCATATGGTTGTCGCTTTATTGTATGAAATGCAAACACCATGTAATTGCTTTACTTTATCACTAAGCGGTAGCGATAGTCGAGAAGCAATAGTTGGCGAGACGACAACGATGCTACGATGGAGATCAAGGTGTCGCGCCGGTGACGATGGTGATCACGACGGTGCTTCGGAGATGGAGATCACAAGCACAAGATGATGATGGCCATATCATATCACTTATATTGATTGCATGTGATGTTTATCCTTTATGCATCTTATCTTGCTTTGATTGACGGTAGCATTATAAGATGATCTCTCACTAAATATCAAGAAGTGTTCTCCCTGAGTATGCACCGTTGCGAAAGTTCTTCGTGCTGAGACACCACGTGATGATCGGGTGTGATAGGCTCTACGTTCAAATACAACGGGTGCAAAACAGTTGCACACGCGGAATACTCAGGTCAAACTTGACGAGCCTAGCATATACAGATATGGCCTCGGAACATGGAGACCGTAAGGTCGAACGTGAATCATATAGTAGATATGATCAACATAGTGATGTTCACCATTGAAACTACTCCATCTCACGTGATGATCGGACATGGTTTAGTTGATTTGGATCACGTAATCACTTAGATGACTAGAGAGATGTCTATCTAAGTGGGAGTTCTTAAGTAATATGATTAATTGAACTTTAATTTATCATGAACTTAGTCCTGGTAGTATTTTGCAAATTATGTTGTAGATCAATAGCTCGCGTTGTTGCTTCCCTATGTTTTTATATGTGTTCCTAGAGAAAATTGTATTGAAAATGTTAGTAGCAATGATGCGGATTGGATCCGTGATCGGAGGTTTATCCTCATTGCTGCACGAAGAATTATGTTCTTAATGCACCGGTAGGTGACCTATTGCCTATTGCAGGAGATCATGAGGCGTTATGAGCGTTTGGCTAGCTCAAAATGATGACTACTTGATAGTTTAGTGCACCATACTTAACGGCTTAGAATCGGGACTTCAAAGGCGTTTTGAGCGTCATGGACCATATGAGATGTTCCAGAGTTGAAGTTAATATTTCAAGCAAATACCCGAGTTGAGAGATATGAAGTCTCCAACAAGTTCTATAGCTAAAAGATGGAGGAGAATCGCTCAACTAGTGAGCATGTGCTCAGATTGTGCAGGTACTTTAATCGCTTGAATCAAGTGGGAGTTAATCTTCCAGATAAGATAGTGATTGACAGAATTCTCTAGTCACCATCACTAAGTTACTAGAACTTTGTGATGAACTATAAGATGCAAGGGATGACGAAAACGATTCCCGAGCTCTTCGTGATGTTGAAATCGGCGAAGGTAGAAATCAAGAAAGAGCATCAAGTGTTGATGATTGAAAAGACCACTAGTTTCAAGAGAAGGGCAAAGGAAAGAAAGGGAACTTCAAGTAGAAAGACAAGTAAGTTGTCACTCCTCTGAAGAAGCCCAAAGCTGGACCAAAGCACTGAAACCGAGTGCTTACATTGCAAAGGAAATGGTCCCGAAGCGGAAATGCCCTGAATATTTGGTGGATAAGAAGGATGGCAAAGTGAACAAGGGTATATTTGATATACAGGTTATTGATGTGTGCCTTACTAGTGTTTATAGTAGCCCCTGAGTATTTGATACTGTTAGGTTGCTAAGATTAGTAACTCAAAGCAGGAGTTCTGAGAATAAGCAGAGACTAGTTGAAGGGAAGTGACGATGAGTGTTGGAAGTAGTTCCAAGATTGATATGATCATCATCGCACACTCCCTATACTTTCGGGATTAGTGTTGAACCTAAATAAATGTTATTTGGCGTTTGCGTTGAACATGAATATGATTTGATCATGTTTATTGCTATACGGTTATTCATGTAAGTTAAAGAATAATTATTGTTCATTTACATGAATAAAACCTTCTATGGTCATACACCCAATGAAAATGGTTTGTTGGATCTCGATCGTGTGATACACATATTCATAATATTGAAACCAAAAGATGTAAAGTTAATAATGATAGTGCAACTTATTTGTGGCACTTGCAGTTTAGGTCATATTGGTGTAAAGCGCATGAAGAAACTCCATCTTGATGGGCTTTTGGAATCACTTGATTATGAATCATTTGATGCTTGCGAACCGTGCCTTTTGGGCAAGATGACTAAAACTCCGTTCTCGGAACAATGGAGCGAGCTCTTGACTTGTTGGAAATAATACATACCGATGTATGCGATCCAATGAGTGTTGATGCTCGTGGCAAGTATCATTATTTTCTGACCTTCACAGATGATTTGAGCAGATATGCGTATATCTTCTTGATGAAACATAAGTCTGAAATAGTTGAAAAGTTCAAAGAATTTCAGAGTGAAGTAGAAAATCATCGTAACAAGAAAATAAATTTTCCGCGATCTGATCGTGGAGATGAATATTTGAGTTACGAGTTTGGTCTTCAACTAAAACAAAGTGGAATAGTTTCACAGCTCACGCCACCTGGAACACCACAACGTTATGGTGTGTCCGAACGTCAGAATCGTATTTTATTTTGATATGGTGCGATCAATGATGTCTCTTACCGATTTACCAATATCGTTTTGGGGTTATGCATTAGAGACAACTGCATTCACGTTTAATAGGGCACCATCTAAATCCGTTGAGACGACACCGTATGAACTATGGTTTAACAAATAAACCTAAGCTGTCGTTTCTTAAAGTTTGGAGTTGTGATGCTTATGTGAAAAAGTTTTCACCGATAAGCTCGAACCCAAATCGAGAAGTGCGTCTTCATAGAATACCCAAAGGTAACTATTGGGTACACCTTCTATCACAGATCCGAAGGCAAGTTTTTCGTTGCTAAGATGGATCCTTTATAGAGAAGAAGTTTCTCTCGAAAGAAGTGAGTGGGAGGAAAGTAGAACTTGATGGGGTAATTGTACCTTCTCCTTATTGGAAAGTAGTTCATCACAGAAATCAGTTCCGAGTGATTCCTACACCAATTAGTGAGGAAGTTAATGATGATGATCATGAAACTTCAGATCAAGTTGCTACCAAACCTCGTAGGTCTTCCAGAGTAAGATCCGCACAGAGTGGTACGGTAATCATGTTCGGAAGTCATGTTACTAGACCATGATGAACCTACGAACTATGAGGAAGCGATGATGAGCCCAGATTCGCGAAATGGCTTGAGGCCATGAAATCTGAGATAGGATCCATGTATGAGAACAAAGTATGGACTTTGATTGACTTGCTCGATGATCGGCAAGCCATGTTAAATAAATGGATCTTCAAGAGGAAGACGGACAGCGATAGTAGTGTTACTATCTACAAAGCTCGACTTGTCACAAAAGGTTTTCGACAAGTTCAAGGTGTTGACTACAATGAGATTTTCTCAAATTGCGATGCTTAAGTCTGTCCGAATCATGTTAGCAATTGCCACATTTTATGAAATCGGCAAATGGATGTCAAAACTACATTCTTTAATGGATTTATTAAAGAAGAGTTGTATATGATGCAACCGAAGGTTTTGTTAATCCTAAAGGAGCTAACAAAATGTGCAAGCTCAATGATCCATCTATGGACTGGTGCAAGCATCTCGGAGTTGGAATAAATGCTTTGATAGTGTGATCAAAGCATATGGTTTTATACTGACTTTTGGAGAAGCTTGTATTTACAAGAAAGTGAGTGGGAGCACTACAACATTTCGATAAGTATATGTGAATGACATATTGTTGATCGGAAATAATGTAGAATTATTCGCAAAGCATAAAGGAGTATATGAAAGGAGTTTTTCAAAGAAAGACCTCGGTAAAACTACTTACATATTGAGCATCAAGATCTATTGAGATCAAGACGCTTGATAAGTTTTTCAATAAGTACATACCTTGTCAAGATTTTGAAGTAGTTCAAAATGGAACAGTCAAAGAAAAGTTCTTGCTCGTGTGTGGCAAGGTGTGAAATTGAGTAAAGACTCAAATCCCGACCACTGCGAGAAAATAGAAAAGAGAATGAAAGTCATTCCCTATACCTCGATCATAGGTTCTATAAAGTATGCTATGCTATGTACCAGACCTATTGTATACCTTGCTCGAATTTGGAAAGGAGTACAATAGTGATCTAGGAGTAGATCATTGGATATTGGTCAAGAACATCCTTAGTGAGGACTAAGGAAATATTTCGATTATGGAGGTGATAAAAGAGCCCGTCGAAAGAGTTACATCGATGCAAGCTTTTACATCGATCCGGATGACTCTAAGTCTCAATCTGGATACATATCAAAAGTGGGAGCAATTAGCTAGAGTAGCTCCGTGCAAGAGCATTGTAGACATAGAATATTTGCAAAATACATACGGCTCGAATGTGATGCAGACCCGTTGACTAAGCTTCTCTCACGAGCAAAACATGATCATACCTTCATACTCTTTGGGTGTTAATCACATAGCGATGTGAACTAGATTATTGACTCTACTAAATTCTTTGGGTGTTGGTCACATGACGATGTGAACTATGGGTGTTAATCACATACAGATGTGAATATTAGTGTTGAATCACATGATGATGTGAACTAGATTATTGACTCTAGTGCAAGTGGGAGACTGAAGGAAATATGCCCTAGAGGCAATAATAAAGTTATTATTTATTTCCTTCTATCATGATAAATGTTTATTATTCATGCTAGAATTGTATTAACCGGAAACATAATACATGTGTGAATACATAGACAAACATATAGTCACTAGTATGCCTCTACTTGACTAGCTCATTAATCAAAGATGGTTATGTTTCCTAACCATAGACATGTGTTGTCATTTGATTAATGGGATCACATCATTAGGAGAATGATGTGATTGACATGACCCATTCCGTTAGCCTAGCACTTGATCGTTTAGTATATTGCTATTGCTTTCTTCATGACTTATACATGTTCCTGTAACTATGAGATTATGCAACTCCGTTTACGGAGGAACACTTTGGTGCTACCAAACGTCACAGCGAATGGGTGATTATAAAGGAGTACTACAGGTGTCTCCAAAGGTACATGTTGGGTTGGAGTATTTGAGATTAGGTTTTGTCACTCCGATTGTCGGAGAGGTATCTGGCCCTCTCGGTAATGCACATCACTATAAGCCTTGCAAGCATTGCAACTAATGAGTTAGTTATGGATGATGTATTACGAGCGAGTAAAGAGACTTGCGTAGCGAGATTGAACTAGGTATTGGATACCGGCGATCAAATCTCGGGCAAGCAACATACCGATGACAAAGGGAACAACATATGTTGTTATGCGGTTTAACCGATAAAGATCTTCAGTAGAATATGTAGGAGCCAATATGAGCATCCAGATTCCGCTATTGGTTATTGACCAAGAATAGTTCTAGGTCATGTCTACATAGTTCTCGAACCCGTAGGGTCCGCACGCTAAGGTTTTGATGACGGTTATATTATGAGTTTATGAGTTTTGATGTACCGAAGGAGTTCGAGTCCCGTGATGAGATCGGGGACATGACGAGGAGTCTCGAAATGGTCGAGACGTAAAGATCGATATATTGGACGACTATATTCGGAGTTCGGAAAGGTTCCAGTGATTCGGTATTTTTGAATCTGGGGAGTTACGGGAATACGGGGAAGAGTATTGGGCCTTAATGGGCCTTAGTGGGAAGGAGCGAGGAGGTGGCGCGCCCTCCCAAGCCTAGTCCGAATTGGACAAGGGGTTTGGGCGCAGCCCCTCTCCCTTCCTTCTCCACTTCCTCCTTTCCCCTTCTCCTAGTTGGACTAGGAAGAAGGAGTCCTACTCCGGTGGGAGTAGGACTCCCCTGGCGCCCTCCTCCTAGGGCCGGCCTCCTCCTCCCTTGCTCCTTTATATACGGGGCAGGGGGGCACCCCATGACACACAAGTTGATCTACGTGATCGTTCCTTAGTCGTGTGCGGTGCCCCCCTCCACCATATTCCACCTTGGTTATATCGTCGCGGAGCTTAGGCGAAGCCTGCGCGGTGAAGCATCATCATCGTCACCACGCCGTCAGGTCGTGGAACTCATCCCGACACTTTGCTGGATCGGAGTCGGGGATCGTCATCGAGCTGAGCGTGTGCTGAACTTCGGAGGTGCCGTGCGTTCGCTACTTGGATCGGTCGAATCGTGAAGACGTACGACTACATCAACAGCGTTGTTATAACGCTTCGCCACGGTCTCACGAGGGTACGTGGACATACACTCTCCCCTCTCGTTGCTATGCCATCACCATGATCTTGCGTGTGCGTAGGAATTTTTTTGAAATTACTACGTTCCCCAACAATTCGGATCGGGTGTAACGGGCCTTGGGTTAGCGGGCCGTAAATGGGTTATATGCGAACAGGCCGTTAAACAGGCTTTCATGGGCCGGCCGGCCACCTTTTGACCAAGTCAAACGGGCTGGCCCTTTTCACAGGAATGGGCCTCTGTTGGGCCGTGCCACGTGTCGACGTATCATAGGCGCCTTCTGTCCAATAAATGGATGACATCTGTCCCAACGATGAGTCGACACGTGTTTCCTTCAGCCAATGATGATTTTACACGTGGAAAATCCCCATTCATCGGGGCTGTTAACGGGTTATCGGATCCAAAACCCGACCCGATAGCTTAACGGCGTTCCGTTACGGTGGATGCCACGTGTCGGTCACCCTTGGCGAAAGCACTTCGTGGACGCGATTTATCGTCATGGAAGTGGACACTCCGTGATGATAATTTTGGTAATGTCATGGAACACTTCTCGACGAAGACATGTATGACTATCTTGATTACTGTCATAAATTTGTCATGAATGTACATGCATGACAAAAAACGCGACCTACTGTGACAAACACGTATCATCACGGAAGTGTATTTTTTTGTAGTGTAGAACAGCACCAACAGCATAATCACTAGCATCACACATAATTTCAGAAGGCAAGTTCCAATCAGGTAGTTGAACAATAGGTGCAGAAATTAAGGCTTGCTTGAGTGTTTCAAAGGCTTCCAAACAATCATCATCAAAAACAAGAGGAATATCCTTTTGCAAAAGATTTGTAAGAGGCCTAGAAATTTTAGAAAAGTCTTTGATAAATCTCCTATAGAAACCAGCATGACCTAAGAAACTACGAATACCTTTTATATCTTTAGGACATGGCATTTTCTCAATTGCATCAACCTTAGCTTTGTCCACTTCAATACCTCTTTCAGAAATTTTATGACCCAAGACAATGCCTTCATTAACCATAAAGTGGCACTTCTCCCAATTCAAGACAAGATTTGTTTGTTCACATCTCTGCAAAACTCGATCAAGATTGCTTAAACAATCATCAAAAGACTTCCCATAAATAGAGAAGTCATCCATGAAAACCTCAACAATATTTTCACAAAAGTCAGAGAATATAGCAGTCATACATCTTTGAAAGGTAGCAGGTGCGCATGACATAAATTTAAATGCATATGTCTATAAACATAGGTTCCAAAGGGACAAGTAAAAGTGGTCTTTTCTTGATCAGGTTGAGAAACAGGTATTTGTGAAAAACCAGAATATCCATCAAGGAAGAAAAAATGTTTCTGCTTAAATAATCTTTCAAGCATTTGATCAATAAAAGGCAGAGGGTATCGATCTTTTCTAGTTGCTTTGTTTAATTTTCTAAAATCAATTACCATTCTATAACTTGTAACAGTTCTTTGTGGAATGAGTTCATTCTTATCATTAGGAACAACAGTTATACCTCCTTTCTTAGGGGGACAATGAACATGACTTACCCATCTGCAATCAGCTATAGGATGATTATACCTGCTTCCAGAAGTTTTAATATTTCCGTTCTTACCACTTCTTTCATCTTCGGGTTTAACCAACGTTGGTGATCAACAATGGGTTTAGCATCAGGTTCCGTATTAATTTTGTGCTGACATAGAGTGGGACTAATGCCCTTTAAATCATCAAGAGTATATCCAATAGCAGCTCGGTGCTTCCTTAAAACTTTCAATAATCTTTCTTCTTCATGTTCTGAAAGGTTAGCACTGATAATAATAGGATATATCTTATTTTCATCAAGATAAGCATATTTCAAAGTGTTTGGCAATTGTTTTAATTCAAACACGGGATCACCTTTAGGTGGAGGAGGACCTCCTAGAGTTTAAATAGACAACTTGTGTTTAAGCAGAGGACGTTGTTCAAAGAAAATATTATCTATTTCATTTCTTTCATGCATATGAAAATCATTTTCATGGTCTAGCAAATATTGTTCTAAAGGATCAGTAGGTGGTACAACAATAGAAGCAAGACCAATTAATTCATCCTTACTAGGCAATTCTTTTTCATGAAGCTTTATACTAAACTTGGAAAAAATAAACTCATGAGACTCATCACCAAAACTAACACCGAAAGTTTGTTTCTCACAGTCTATTCTAGCATTAACGGTGTTCAAGAAAGGTCTACCAAAGATAATGGGACAGAAGTCATCTTGTGGGGAACCATAGCATTAAACTTTTGGATCCAATCGGTTCCTTACGGAATAGCGCATAAACTGGGGTTTAAACTTCTGTCACTTTCGCAACCCACCATCTGATTGCTACTCCACAATGCATTCCCTTAGGCCCAAATATGGTGAAGTGTCATGTAGTCAATGTTCACATGACACCACTAAGGGAATCACAACATACATACTATCAAAATATCAAACACATATCAAGTTCACATGATTACTTGCAACATGATTTGTCCCGTGACCTCAAAAACAAAAGTAACTACTCACAAATGATAATCATGCTCAAGATCAGAGGGGTATCAAATAGCATAATGGATCTAAACATATAATCTTCCACTGAATAAACCATACAGTAATCAACTATAAGATGTAATCAACACTACTAGTCACCCATATAGTAATTTATAGTTCCGGTAACAAGATTGAACACAAGAGATGAACTAGGGTTTGAGATGAGATGGTGTTGTTGAATATGTTGATGGAGATTGCCCTCACCAAGATGTGAGAGTTGTTGGTGATGATGATGACGATGATTTCCGCTCGGGAGGAAGTTCCCCGATGAATCGCCTCTGGGAGGGAAAAGTGCTCTTGCCAAGTTCCGCCTCGAGGCGGTGGCGCCCAATCGAAGTCCTCCCTTATTTTTCTAGGTCAAAATGACCTATATACCAGAAGATGGGCACCGGAGGTGGGCCTAGGTGAGCACAACCCACTAGGGCGCGCCTAGGCTCCTTGACGCGCCCAGGTGGGTTGTGCCCACCTGGTGGGGCCCCTCTGGTAGTTATTTGCTCCAATATTCCTCAAATATTCCATAAAAATCTCCGTGAAGTTTCAGCTTGTTTGGAGTTGTGCAAAATAGGTAGCCTGACGTAGCTTTTCCAGGTCCAGATTTCCAGTTGCCGGAATTCTCCCTCTTTGTGTATACCTTGCATATTATGAGAGGAAAGGCATTAGAATTACTCCAAAAAGCATTGTTATGGATAAAAACATCTTAAATAACAGTAAGAAAACATGATGCAAAAATGGACGTATCATGATCCTCCTCGTCAAAGATGATGGGCGTACGGAACCATTTGAGTGGTTTCCGGGCCTCGGGCATTGGTTCCACGGCATTGACTTCTCGTGCCCACCGCTTGAGTTGGCGGTGAGAGGTGTGCAGAGATGCACCCCCGTCAATGCACAGGGCGTCATTGGCCTTCTGAAACTCTTGCTCACTGGTTTCCTCTTCATCCCCTCTATCACCCTTATCATCACAGACTTCCTTCTCTCAACCCCTGGCGGGCTTTCCTTAGTTCCGAAGGGGTTTGCCGGGGAGATTTACTTCACCACCTCGGCCCTTACTGCCAGCAACATTCTGACCCTTTTCCTTTTTACGCTTCTCATACTCTGCTCTCTGTCTTTTGACAAGCTGCTCAACCTGATAACACTATTGAAGGTCGTGGCCCTTGGTCCAATGAATCTTGCAATATGGCCCATCACCTTTCCCGACTTTCTCGGTAGCAGCGGCTTCTCGGCAGTCAATGCACACGACAGCCTCCTTGCCGGGGGCCACGGCTTTGGCCTTCTTGCCGGTACTAGATGTACCCGATCATTCAACAGTCATCACTGCCTTATCCCTCCGCTTCTTACTGCGCTTCTTGCTCTTCTTCTGACTGGTTGATTCATCCTCATCCTCTGAATCAACATTGGTGCAATCTTCCTCTCCGGGAAACTTTCTTCCCTCCTCCATCCGAGCACACTTATCCACCAACGTGTAGAGCTCCTTCACGGTCTTGGGCAACCGCACGTTCATCTTGGAACGAATCCGACGGTTGCACACATTGGACTGGAAGGCGGCTATCACGGCTGCCGGATGGATATTTGGGATGTTTCTATGAACTTTGCTAAATCTCTGTAAATACTTACGGAGGGTTTCTCCTTCCTTTTGTTGGAGAAGCTGCAAGTCGCTGGATCGGCCCGGCTCTTGGTGGCCACCAGTGAAGGCGCCGATGAACTCATGGCACAGGTCTACCCACGATGAAATGGAGTTCTCCAGCAGGTGCATCAGCCAAGACCTCACATTGGACTTGAGAGCCAAAGGGAAGTAGTTGGCGAACACCTTCTCATCTCTTTCCCCGACAGCCTGAACATCGATGGTATAGATGCTCAGGAACTCTGCCGGGTTAAACCTCCCATTGTACTTCTCGGGTATCTCTGGCTCGAACCTACGAACCGACAGCCAACGGACTTGCCGCAGCTCACGGGTAAAGGCAGGGAAGCCAACCTCGAAAGGTAGGCTCCCGCCACTACTGAGCGCGGGCTCGTCGACGTCGGGGCCATCGCACCCATCGGTCCGGCGGAGGTCGTCACGGCGTTGCTCGACAATGACGCGCGTGTCTCCTCTCCGCCTACCCTGCGGGGCTCGTCGCTGGCCTGGACGCGCTCAAGGGTCAGAAGAGGCCATCGAGACATCGTCGGGATCTTGATCCTGTTGCGCTCGCGCTAGCTTCCGTGGCGGGGACTGCACCGTGGGGATGGCCCCTCCGTCATGATCGATAGCATGAGTCGTTGCGATCGCTGGGGAGGCGGGCGGGCGGCTCGCCGTGAGCCCCGGCTTGGTGGCGAACCGCAGACTTTGGATGGTGGCACGCCATTCGTCCATCTGCTCGGTCGCTGGCGGCAACCTCGGTAGCAGCTGAGCCCGCGCCATGGCCTCCGAGGCTGTACTTGGCATGGGTGATGAGGAAGTCGATCGCACCGTCGCTCGGCTCCTCACGGTGCCAGTGGTGGCAGCACTACGCCCCCGCTGCTGCGGGGCGACACCTGGATGGCAGGGTGGTGCGGCGAAGGCTCTCGAGGGCCAGTGGCTCCGTCGGGTGCGGCGGCTTGGTCGACCCGTCCCGGGGGAGGCGCGCGCGCTGCGGCCGCACCCGTGGTGGGAGCAGCCGGAGGGCGGCGATTCGTCACGGTCCGAGCGCCGTTGATGCAGCTGTGCTCGTCGGTGGGAGAAAGGGGCGTAGGTGGGGTAGCCCCTCCACCCAAACCTTGCGGAGCGTGGCTGTCGGGGTGTTGCCGATGCTGCTCTCCTTCGATGTCTCCTGCTCCTGCGTCGGCCGCGGGGGACGTGGTGACGGTGCCGCCTGCTCCGACCACACCCCCAGCAGCGTCCGCGTCCTCGCGTGTCTCTGCACCCCCCGCAGCGTTAGGGGCCGCGAGCGGTGGAGGCTTCGAGGTGGATGGATGCGCCGAAGAAGCGGGTTTCTTCTTGGGCGCCATGGTCGATGGCGTCGCCGAAGATGAAGATGGTGATGAAGGTGACGCGCTGCACACACCTTCAGGTTTGCGCAAGCGATCCCCCTACCTAGCGCGCCAAAGATGTCGCGGGAAACCACGGCCACCTATGGGACCAGAAGGCCCCTTGCTAGTTCGGCAGGGGGGAGTCGCGTTGCACAAAGAGCAGACGAGCGTGTGGCAGCACGGCAGAGATCACGCAGGCAATTTTACCCAGGTTCGGGCCGCCGCGAGGCGTAAAACCCTACTCCTGCTTTGGTGGATTGATGGTGGAAATGTGGTGGTTGGTGGTGGAGCGTAGTACACTTTCCCGGGAAGGGTTACCTCAGGGCGACAGTGTCTACACGCGTATGGGGGTGTGAGTTATCCCACCTTCTAACCCTGTCTACGGTTGCCATGGGCCTCCTTTTATAGATCAAGGGGTTACCACAATGGCAAAGTAGTCATTGTGCACTGATAAGATAGCAAACAGTGCTATCATACCTAACTCTGCGGGCTGACAGGGCGCATTAAATGCATCGCTTAATGTCGCATCGTTGGTTGCTCGACAAGGCTTGCCAGGCTATCTCGCCAGCTCCACGCCTGCTTGCTTGACACGTCGCAGGACGAGTGTCATCTGCAGGTATTTCCTGTAGGGAGAGGCTGCCATGTGGTGAATGGCTGCCACTTAGTCACTTTGCGGCTTGACACTGCACTGATTGACGACATGTGTCGTGGCGAAGTAGTTGGTGAGGTGGTTTTGCTTCCGTGCGTCCTGGCAGGCCCTGCCGGGACGTCTTCTTCTGGGGGTGGCCTCGCCCCTTGCCCAGCTCGCCTGCCCGGCAAAGGAGGCCCTTCTCCTAATGGTATCTTGCTTCTCTGGCTTGATCTTGGTCCTTTGGAGATCTTGGTTTCTTGTATTCTGGCTTGGGTTGGTGCTTCAATCTTGTCCCCATGCCTGTGCATAGTCTGGGCGATAGACCCAGGGTTTGTTGCACCTACATTTGGGTTGTGCCGACGACTTATTCCTTCACTCAGCCATGACGGACGGATCGGTGGCGGTTGCCAGACCAGACGGGATGGGAAGGGTAATGGCGTAGATGGAAAGACAAGGGAAAATTTAGGAAAAGTTATACGCAGACTATTGAGAATTGGAGAGAATATCTATAATTTTGTTCTGTTAATACTATATTATCATTTCCACATAGTTTGGGCACACCTCTAATCATTTTTACTAGGCAGCTTAGCGAGACGAAGTGGATCACCGAAAATTTTGAAACAAATCCAGGAATAATGCGAGCATCAGGATTTGAACCCTGGTGGGCTAAGGATACAACTGTCACTCTAACCATCCAATCACAAGTTGGTTCATAGGTAATTCCTTTTTTTAGGATTATTTTTCACGGTAATTCCCAACTTCCAGTATGATAGCTTCATAATACTCTATTATAGACACATGGCATCCTTTCTCTGGCGGGCTTAACTCCAAAAGTTCAGCATTCCAGAAGCAACCTCCAAGCGAAAATAGCTGCTACGACACCTCAATGTGTATGAGGCCATGATACTGTCGAGGACAAACAGCCAATCACCTCCCGGCGGTCGAAACCAAAAGCTGACCCTACCAACGTTCACTCCGATGAATCTCATTGTCCATCCTCATTTCTCACGCCCGACATTGGCTCATACCATCGGGACAAACTCTCCAAGCTTGCAGTGGCATGCCAATAAGAAGGCCAACGCTTTAATATGCACACGCATTGCATGGTTACAAAAAACATCATACTGGACTGGCAGCAATAGACAGTCGCTAGTGTCCGTGAGCACCATGGCGCAGCCGAACCACCGGTACGGCGGCCACCGGGACCTGGAAGCCGTGATAGACATGGACCAGCCGGAGAAACCGACGGCGAAAGGCGGCAGCCGGTTCAGCTTCACCGGCGGGCTGGAGTTCACCAGCCTGACGTACACGGTGGTCAAGAAGCAGCGCGGAGTCGGCGGGGAGTGGGAGAAGAAGGACGTGGACCTTCTGCACGAGATCACGGGTTACGCGCCCAAAGGCTGCGTCACCGCCGTGATGGGCCCCAGCGGCGCCGGCAAGTCGACATTCCTGGACGCGCTCGCCGGGCGCATCTCCAGCCTCGACGGCCGCGTGGCGCTCGACGGCGTTGAGATGAGCCCCAGCGTCATCAAGCGCTCGTCCGCCTACGTCATGCAGGACGACCGCCTCTTCCCCATGCTCACCGTCTACGAGACGCTCCTTTTCGCCGCCGACTTCCGCCTCGGCTCCGCCGTTTCCCCCTCCGACAAGAAGCTCCGCGTTGACAACCTCATCGAGCAGCTCGGACTCACGGTAATATCCCATTAATCAAAGACGCTAGATCATTCGTACGTGCGCACGGTGTGTATAACGTGTTAACAAAACATCTGTGCAGACATCAAGGAACACGTACATCGGGGACGAGGGCACGAGGGGCGTGTCCGGCGGAGAGCGCCGGCGCGTCTCGATCGGCGTGGACATCATCCACGGGCCGGCGCTGCTGTTCCTCGACGAGCCGACGTCGGGGCTCGACTCGACGAGCGCGCACAGCGTGATCGAGAAGGTGCACGACATCGCGTGCGCAGGGAGCACCGTGGTGCTGACCATCCACCAGCCGTCGTCGCGGATCCTGCAGCTCCTGGACCACCTCATCATCCTGGCACGCGGGCAGCTCAACTTGATCGTTTAGTATGTTGCTATTGCTTTCTTCATGACTTATACATGTTCCTGTAACTATGAGATTATGCAACTCCGTTTACGGAGGAACACTTTGGGTGCTACCAAGCGTCACAACAATAGCGGGTGATTATAAAGAGTACTACAGGTGTCTCCAAAGGTACATGTTGGGTTGGCGTATTTGAGATTAGGTTTTGTCACTCCGATTGTCGGAGAGGTATCTCTGGCCCTCTCGGTAATGCACATCACATAAGCCTTGCAAGCATTGCAACTAATAAGTTAGTTACGAGATGATGTATTACGGAGCGAGTAAAGAGACTTGCGTGTACGAGATTGAACTAGGTATTGGATACGAGCGATCGAATCTCGGGCAAGTAACATACCGATGACAAAGGGAACAACGTATGTTGTTATGCGGTTTGACCGATAAAGATCTTCGTAGAATATGTAGGAGCCAATATGAGCATCAGGTTCCGCTATTGGTTATTGACCAGAATAGTTCTAGGTCATGTCTACATAGTTCTCGAACCGTAGGAGTCCATGCAACAAGGTTTCGATGGCGGTTATATTATGAGTTTATGAGTTTTGATGTACCGAAGGAGTTGAGTCCGGATGAGATCGGGGACATGACGAGGAGTCTCGAAATGGTCGAGGCGTAAAGATCGATATATTGGACGACTATATTCGGAGTTGGAAAAGGTTCGAGTGATTGGGTTATTTTGAACCGCAGGAGTTATTCTGGAATTCCGGGGAAGTATTGGGCCTTATTGGGCCATAGTGGGAGAAGAGGGCTGGCTGGGGCAGGCGCCCGCCCAAGGCCTAGTCGGAATTGGACTGGGGAGGCCTCGCCCCTTCCTCCCTTCCCTTCCTTTCCTTCCTTCTCTCCTACTCCCTACTAGGAAAGGAGAGTCCTACTCGGTGGGAGTAGGACTCCCCCTTAAGCGCCTCCTCCTAGGGCGGCCTCCTCCTCCTTGCTCCTTTATATCTGGGGCGGGGGCACCCCATGACACACAAGTTGATCTCTGGATCGTTCCTTAGCCGTGTCCGTGCCCCCTCCACCATATTCCACCTCGGTCATATCGTCGGCGGAGTTTAGGCGAAGCCTGCTGCGATGGAACATCATCATCGTCCTGCCGCGTCGTCTTGTGAAACTCATCCCGACACTTTCTTTGGATCGGAGCCGGGGATCGTCATCGAGCTGAGCGTGTGCTGAACTCGGAGGTGCCGTCGTTCGGTGCTTGGATCGGTCGGATCGTGAGGCGTCGACTACATCAACAGCGTTGTTATAAGCGCTTCGCTTCACGGTCTCTGAGTGCGTGGACACACTCTCCCCTCTCGTTGCTATGCCATCACCATGATCTTGCGTGTGCGTAGGAATTTTTTGAAATTACTCGTTCCCCATGATGGCATCGAGCCTGGTTTTATGCGTTGATGTCATATGCAGAGTAGAACACAAGTGAGTTGTGGGCGATATAAGTCATCTTGCTTACTGAGCATGTCATACTTTGGTTCAGCGGTATTGTGAGATGAAGCGGCCGGACCGACATTCAGCGTGCGCTTCGCGAGGCTGGTTTCACCGCTTGAGCACTTTCGTTGCTTAAAGGTGACCGTGGGTGTCACTCTCTCACTTTAGTTGAACCAGTGTGGCTCGCCGGTCCTTGCGAAGGTTAAAACAGCACCAACTTGACAAACTATCGTTGTGGTTTTGATGCGTAGGTAAAACGGTTCTTGCTCAGCCCGTAGCAGCCACGTAAAACTTGCAACAACAAAGTAGAGGCGTCTAACTTGTTTTTGCAGGGCATGTTGTGATGTGATATGGTCAAGGCGTGATGCTATATTTTATTGTATGAGATGATCATGTTTTGTAACGAGTTATCGGCAGCTGGCAGGAGCCATATGGTTGTCGCTTTATTGTATGAAATGCAAAGCGCCATGTAATTGCTTTACTTTATCACTAAGCGGTAGCGATAGTCGTAAAGCAATAGTTGGCGAGGCGACAACGATGCTACGATGGAGATCAAGGTGTCGCGCCGGTGGCGATGGTGATCATGGCGGTGCTTGAGATGGAATCACAAGCACAAGATGATGATGGCCATATCATATCACTTATATTGATTGCATGTGATGTTTATCCTTTATGCATCTTATCTTGCTTTGATTGGCGGTAGCATTATAAGATGATCTCTCACTAAATTATCAAAGTGTTCTGAGTATGCACCGTTGCGGAAGTTCTTCGTCTTTGAGACACCGCGTGATGATCGGGTGTGATAGGCTCTACGTTCAAATACAGGTGCAAAACAGTTGCACTGCGCGGAATACTCAGGTTAAACTTGGCGAGCCTAGCATATCTGAGATATGGCCTCGGAACACGGAGACCGAAAGGTCGGCGTGAATCATATAGTAGATATGATCAACATAGTGATGTTCACCATTGAAACTACTCCATCTCACGTGATGATCGGACATGGTTTAGTTGATATGGATCACGTGATCACTTAGAAGATTAGAGGATGTCTATCTAAGTGGGAGTTCTTAAGTAATATGATTAATTGAACTTAAATTTATCATGAACTTAGTCCTGGTAGTATTTTGCAAATTATATTTGTAGATCAATAGCTCGTTGTTGCTTCCCTATGTTTGTTGTTTTCATATGTTTATTTAATATGTTCCTAGAAAATTGTGTTGAAAGATGTTAGTAGCAATGATGCGGATTGGATCCGTGATCTGAGTTTATCCTCATTGCTTTTGGAAGAATTATGTCCTTGATGCACGCTAGGTAGCAGACCTATTGCAGGAGCAAATCGGGGCGTTATGAGCGTTTGGCTAGCTCAATATGATGACTACTTGATAGTTTAGTGCACCATACTTAGCGTCTTAGAATCGGGACTTCAAAGGCGTTTTGAGCGTCATGGACCATATGAGATGTTCAGGAATTGAAGTTAATATTTCAAGCAAATACCGAGTTGAGAGATATGAAGTCTCCAACAAGTTCTATAGCTAAAAGATGGAGGAGAATCGCTCAACTAGTGAGCATGTGCTCAGATTATGCAGGTACTTCAATCGCTTGAATCAAGTGGGAGTTAATCTTCGAGATAAGATAGTGATTGACAGAATTCTCTAGTCACCATCACTAAGTTACTAGAACTTCGTGATGAACTATAGTATGCAAGGGATGGCGAAAAGATTCCGAGCTCTTCGTGATGTTGAAATCGGCGAAGGTAGAAATCAGAAAAGAGCATCAAGTGTTGATGGTTGACAAGACCACTAGTTTCAAGAAAAGGGCAAAGGGAAAAGGGAACTTCAAGTAGAATGACAAGCAAGTTGTCACTCCCACGAAGAAGCCCAAAGCTAAACCAAAGCCTGGCTGAGTGCTTACTGCAAAGGAAATGGTCCTTTGGCGGAAATACCCTGAATATTTGGTGGATAAGAAGGATGGCAAAGTGAACAAGGTATATTTGATATACAGAGTTATTGATGTGTACCTTACTAGTGTTTATAGTAGCCCCGAGTATTTGATACTTGTTAGGTTGCTAAGATTAGTAACTCGAAGCAGGAGTTCTGAATAAGCAGAAACTAGTTGAAGGGGAAGTGGCGATGAGTGTTGGAAGTAGTTCCAAGATTGATATGATCATCATCGCACCTCCTATACTTTCGAGATTAGTGTTGAACCTAAATAAATGTTATTTGGCGTTTGCGTTGAGCATGAATATGATTTGATCATGTTTATTGCAATACGGTTATTCATTTAAGTTAGAGAATAATTATTGTTACTGTTTACATGAATAAAACCTTCTATGGTCATACACCCAATGAAAATGGTTTGTTGGATCTCGATCGTGTGATACACATATTCATAATATTGAAGCCAAAAGATGCAAAGTTAATAATGATAGTGCAACTTATTTGTGCACTTGCCGTTTAGTCATATTGGTGTAAAGCGCATGAAGAAACTCCATCTTGATGGGATTTTGGAATCACTTGATTATGAATCATTTGATGCTTGCGAACCATGCCTTTTGGGCAAGATGACTAAAACTCCGTTCTCGGAACAATGGAGCGAGCAACAGACTTGTTGGAAATAATACATACCGATGTATGCGATCCAATGAATGTTAAGGCTACATGGCAAGTATCATTATTTTCGACCTTCACGAGATGATTTGAGCGAGATATGGGTATATCTACTTGATGAAACATAAGTCTGAAATAGTTGAAAAGTTCAAAAGAATTTCAGAGTGAAGTGGAAAATCATCGTAACAAGAAAATAAAGTTTCTATGATCGATCGTGGAGATGAATATTTGAGTTCTGAGTTTGGTCTTCATTTGAAACAATGTGAAATAGTTTGCAACTCACGCCACTGGAACACCACAATGTAATGGTGTGTCCAAGCGTCGTAATCGTACTTTATTAGATATGGTGCGATCTATGATGTCTCTTACCGGTTTACCACTATCGTTTTGGGGTTATGCATTAGAGACAGCTGCATTCACGTTTAATAGGGCACCATCTAAATCCGTTGAGGCGACACCGTATGAACTATGGTTTAGCGATAAACCTAAGCTATCGTTTCTTAAAGTTTGGAGTTGTGATGCTTATGTGAAAAGTTTTCACACGATAAGCTCGAACCCAAATCGGAGAATGCGTCTTCATAGAATACCCAAAGGTAACTATTGGGTACACCTTCTATCACAGATCCGAAGGCAAGTTATTCGTTGCTAAGATGGATCCTTTCTAGAAGAAGTTTCTCTCGAAAGAAGTGAGTGGGAGGAAAGTAGAACTTGATGAGGTAATTGTACCTTCTCCCTTATTGAAAAGTAGTTCATCACAGAAATCAGTTCGGTGATTCCTACACCAATTAGTGAGGAAGTTAATGATGATGATCATGAAACTTCAGATCAAGTTGCTACCAAACCTCGTAGGTCTTCGAGTAAGATCCGCTTTTGAGTGATGCGGTAATCATGTTCGGAAGTCATGTTACTAGACCATGATGAACCTCACGAACTATGAGGAAGCGATGATGAGCCCGATTCATAAAATGGTTTGAGACCATGAAATCTGAGATGGGATCCATGTATGAGAACAAAGTGTGGACTTTGATTGACTTGCTCGATGATCGGCAAGCCATATTAAATAAATGGATCTTCAAGAGGAAGGCGGATGCTGATAGTAGTGTTACTATCTACAAAGCTCGACTTGTCACAAAAGGTTTTCGACAAGTTCAAGGTGTTGACTACAATGAGATTTTCTCAAGCTGTAGCGATGCTTAAGTCTGTCGAATCATGTTAGCAATTGCCACATTTATGAAATCTGGCAAATGGATGTCAAAACTACATTCTTTAATGGATTTATTAAAGAAGAGTTGTATATGATGCAACCGGAAGGTTTGTCAATCCTAAAGGTGCTAACAAAATGTACAAGCTTGACGATCCATCTATGGACTTGGTGCAAGCATCTCGGAGTTGGAATAAAGCGCTTTGATAGTGTGATCAAAGCATATGGTTTTATCAGACTTTTGGAGAAGCTTGTATTTACAAGAAAGTGAGTGGGAGCACTACAGCATTTCGATAAGTATATGTGAATGACATATTGTTGATCGGAAATAATGTAGAATTATTACGCAAAGCATAAAGGAGTATTTGAAAGGAGTTTTCAAAGAAAGACCTCGGTAAAACTACTTACATATTGAGCATCAAGATCTATTAAGATAGATCAAGGCGGCTTGATAAGTTTTTCAATAAGTACATACCTTGTCAAGATTTTGAAGTAGTTCAAAATGGAGCAGTCAAAGAAAAGTTCTTGCACGTGTTGCAAGGTGTGAAATTGAGTAAGACTCAAATCCGACCACGGCGAGAAAATAGAAAAGAGAATGAAAGTCATTCCCTATGCCTCGATCATAGGTTCTATAAAGTATGCTATGCTATGTACGGACCTATTGTATACCTTGCTCTGAATTTGGCAAGGAGTACAATAGTGATCTAGGAGTAGATCCTTTGGACATTGGTCAAGAACATCCTTAGTGAGGACTAAGGAAATATTTCTCGATTATGGAGGTGATAAAAGGCACGTCGTAAAGAGTTACATCGATGCAAGCTTTTACACTGATCCAGATGACTCTAAGTCTCAATCTGGATACATATTGAAAGTGGGAGCAATTAGCTAGAGTAGCTCCGTGCGAGCATTGTAGACATAGAATATTTGCAAAATACATACGGACTCTGAATGTAATGAGACCGTTGACTAAGCTTCTCTCACGAGCAAAACATGATCATACCTTAGTACTCTTTGGGTGTTAATCACATAGCGATGTGAACTAGATTATTGACTCTAGTAAACCCTTTGGGTGTTGGTCACATTACGATGTGAACTATGGGTGTTAATCACATACAGATGTGAATATTAGTGTTGAATCACATGATGATGTGAACTAGATTATTGACTCTAGTGCAAGTGGGAGACTGAAGGAAATATGCCTAGAGGCAATAATAAAGTTATTATTTATTTCCTTATTTCATGATAAATGTTTATTATTCATGCTAGAATTGTATTAACGGAAACATAATACATGTGTGAATACATAGACAAACATAGTGTCACTAGTATGCCTCTACTTGACTAGCTCGTTAATCAAAGATGGTTAAGTTTCCTAGCCATAGACATGAGTTGTCATTTGATTAAGGGATCACATCATTAGGAGAATGATGTGATTGACTTGACCCATTCCGTTAGCCTAGCACTTGATCGTTTAGTATGTTGCTATTGCTTTCTTCATGACTTATACATGTTCCTGTAACTATGAGATTATGCAACTCCGTTTACGGAGGAACACTTTGGGTGCTACCAAGCGTCTAGCGTAACTGGGTGATTATAAAGGTACTACAGGTGTCTCCAAAGGTACATGTTGGGTTGGCGTATTTGAGATTAGGTTTTGTCACTCCGATTGTCGGAGAGGTATCTCTAGGCCCTCTCGGTAATACACATCACATAAGCCTTGCAAGCATTGCAACTAATAAGTTAGTTCTGAGATGATGTATTACGAGCGAGTAAAGAGACTTGCGATAGCGAGATTGAACTAGGTATTGGATACCGGCGATCGAATCTCGGGCAAATGTTATACCGATGACAAAGGAACAAGCATTATGTTGTTATGCGGTTTGACCGATAAAGATCTTCGTAGAATATGTAGGAGCCAATATGAGCATCCAGGTTCCGCTATTGGTTATTGACCAAGAATAGTTCTAGGTCATGTCTACATAGTTCTCGAACCCGTAGGGTCCATACGCTTAAGGTTTCGATGGCAGTTATATTATGAGTTTATGAGTTTTGATGTACGAAGGAGTTGAGTCCCGGATGAGATCGGGGACATGGACGAGGAGTCTCGAAATGGTCGAGGCGTAAAGATCGATATATTGGACGACTATATTGGAGTTCGGAAGGTTCCAGTGATTCGGGTATTTTTTGAATGCTGGAGAGTTACAGGAATTCGCCGGGAAGTATTGGGCCTTATTGGGCCATGGGAAAGAGAGGGGCTGCCTAGGGCAGGCAGCGCGCCCCAAGGCCTAGTCCGAATTGGACTAGGGGAGGCCGCGCCCTTCCTTCCTTCTTCTCCTTTCCTTTCCTTCTCCTACTCCTACTAGGAAAGGAGGTCCTACTCCCGGTGGGAGTAGGACTCCCCTTAGCGCGCCTCCTCCTCTTGGCGGCCCCCTCCTCCTTGCTCCTTTATATCATCAGGGGCGGGGGCACCCCATGACACACAAGTTGATCTGGATCGTTCCTTAGCGTGTCGGTGCCCCTCCACCATATTCCACCTCGGTCATATCGTCGCGGAGTTTAAGGCGAAGTCATATATCCCTGCCGCTTATGAAGAGTGCATCATCATCGTCCTGCCAGCCGTCGTCTTGTGGAACTCATCGGCGCTTTGCTGGATCGGGCCGGGGATCGTCATCGAGCTGAGCGTGTGCTGAACTTCGGAGGTGCCGTGCGTTCGGTACTTGGATCGGTCGGATCGTGAAGGCGTCAACTACATCAACCGTTGTCATAGCGCTTCCGCTTCACGGTCTCACAGTGCGTGGACATACACTCTCCCCTCTCGTTGCTATGCCATCACCATGATCTTGCGTGTGCGTAGGAATTTTTTGAAATTACTCGTTCCCCAACAGTCATGAAGTGGACACTTAGTGATGATAATTTTGGTAATGTCATGGAACACTTCTCGACGCATATGACTATCTTGATTCTGTCATAAATTTGTCATGAATGTACATGCATGACAAAAAGCGACCCTCTTGTGACAAACACGTATCATCACGGAAGTGTATTTTTTGTAGTGTAGAACAGCACCATGACATAATCACTAGCATCACATAATTTGGAAGGCAAGTTCAATGGTGGTTGAACAATAGGTGCAGAAATTAAAGGCTTGCTAGTGTTTCAGGCTTCAAACAATCATCATCAAAAACAAGAGGAATATCCTTTTGCAAAAGATTTGTAAGAGCTAGAAATTTTAGAAAAGTCTTTGATAAATCTCCTATAGAAAGGCATGACCTAAACTACGAATACCTTTTATATCTTTAGGACATGGCATTTTCTCAATTGCATCAACCTTAGCTTTGTCCACTTCAATACCTCTTTCAAATTTTATGACCCAAGACAATGCCTTCATTAACCATAAAGTGGCACTTCTCCCAATTCAAGACAAGATTTGTTTGTTCACATCTCGCAAAAACTGATCAAGATTGCTTAAACAATCATCAAACTTCCATAAATAGAAGTCATCCATGAAAACCTCAACAATATTTTCACAAAAGTCGAGAGAATATAGCAGTCATACATCTTTGAAAGGTAGCAGTCGCATGACATAAATTTAAATGCATATGTCTATAAACATAGGTTCCAAAGGGACAAGTAAAAGTGGTCTTTTCTTGATCGGGTTGAAAGCAGTTATTTGTGAAAACCAGAATATCCATCAAGGAAGAAAATGTTTACCTTAAATAATCTTTCAAGCATTTGATCAATAAAAGGCGGAGGTATCGATCTTTTCTAGTTGCTTTGTTTAATTTTCTAAAATCAATTACCATTCTATAACTTATACAGATTCTTTGTGGAATGAGTTCATTCTTATCATTAGGAACAACGGTTATACCTCCTTTCTTAGGGGACAATGAACATGACTTACCCATCTGCAATCAGCTATAGGATGATTATACACTTCAAGTTTTAATATTTCCGTTCTTACCACTTCTTTCATCTTGGGTTTAACCAACGTTGGTGATCAACAATGGGTTTAGCATCGAGTTAAGTATTAATTTTGACATAGAGTGGGACTAATGCCCTTTAAATCATCAAGAGTATATCCAATAGCAGCTCGGTGCTTCCTTAAAACTTTCAATAATCTTTCTTCTTCATGTTGAAAGGTTAGCGATAATAATAGGATATATCTTATTTTCATCAAGATAAGCATATTTCAAAGTGTTTGGCAATTGTTTTAATTCAAACAGGATCACCTTTAGGTGGAGGAGGACCTCCTAGAGTTTAAATAGACAACTTGTGTTTAAGCGAGGGCGTTGTTCAAAGAAAATATTATCTATTTCATTTCTTTCATGCATATGAAAATCATTTTCATGGTCTAGCAAATATTGTTCTAAAGGATCGGTGGGTGGTACAACAATAGAAGCAAGACCAATTAATTCATCCTTACTAGGCAATTCTTTTCATGAAGCTTTATACTAAACTTGGAAAAATAAACTCATGAGACTCATCACCAAAACTAACACGAAAGTTTGTTTCTCACGGTCTATTCTAGCATGCGGTGTTGAAAGGTCTACCAAAGATAATGGGATGAAGTCATCTTGTGGGGAACCATAGCATTAAACTTTTGGATCAATCGGTTCCTTCTGAATAAGCGCATAAGCTGGGGTTTAAACTTACATCACTTCGCAACCCACCATCGATTGCTACTCCACAATGCATTCCCTTAGGCCCAAATATGGTGAAGTGTCATGTAGTCAATGTTCACATGACACCACTAAGGAATCACAACATACATACTATCAAAATATCAAACACATATCAAGTTCACATGATTACTTGCAACATGATTTGTCCGTGACCTCAAAAACAAAGTAACTACTCACAAATGATAATCATGCTCAAGATCGAGAGGGTATCAAATAGCATAATGGATCTAAACATATAATCTTCCTTGAATAAACCATACGGTAATCAACTATAAGATGTAATCAACACTACTAGTCACCCATATAGTAATTTATAGTTCATTAACAAGATTGAACACAAGAGATGAACTAGGGTTTGAGATGAGATGGTGTTGTTGAATATGTTGATGGAGATTGCCCTCACCAAGATGTGAGAGTTGTTGGTGATGATGATGACGATGATTTCCCGCTCGGGAGGAAGTTCCCAAAGAATCGCTCTGCTTGGGAGGAAAAGTGCTCTTCTTAGAAGTTAGCCTCGAGGCGGCGCTCAAATCGAAGTCCTCCTTATTTTTCTAGGTCAAAATGACCTATATGCGAAGATGGGCACTGGGAGGTGGCCTAGTGAGCACAACCCACTAGAGGGCGCCTAGGCTCCTTGGCCGGGTGTGCCACAGGTGGACCCCTCTGGTGATTATTTGCTCAATATTCCTCAAATATTCCATAAAATCTCCGTGAAGTTTCAGCTTGTTTGGAGTTGTGCAAAATAGGTAACTGACGTAGCTTTTCGGGTCCATTTCGGTTGCGAATTCTCCTCTTTGTGTATACCTTGCATATTATGAGAGGAAAGGCATTAGAATTACTCCAAAAAGCATTGTTATGGATAAAAACATCTTAAATAACAGATGAAAACATGATGCAAAATGGGCGATATCATGATCCTCCTCGTCAAAGATGATGGGCGTCTGGAACCATTTGAGTGGTTTAGGGCCTCGGGCATTGGTTCCACGGCATTGACTTCTCGTGCCCACCGCTTGAGTTAGCGGTGAGAGGTGTCTTGATGCACCCGTCAATGCTGCAGGCGTCATTGTATACGAAACTCTTGCTCCTTGTTTCCTCTTCATCCCTCTATCACCCTTATCATCACAGACTTCCTTCTCTCAACCCTGGCGGGCTTTCCTTAGTTCGAAGGGGTTTGCGGAAGATTTACTTCACCACCTCGGCCCTTCTGCCCGACAACATTCGACCCTTTTCCTTTTCGCTTCTCATACTCTGCTCTCTGTCTTTTGACAAGCTGCTCAACGATAACACTATTGAAGGTCGTGGCCCTTGGTCAATGAATCTTAATATGGCCCATCACCTTTCCCGACTTTCTCATTAGCAGCGGCTTCTCGGGTCAATGCACCGACAGCCTCCTTGCCGGGGCCTGGCTTTAGCCTTCTTGCGGTACTAGATGTACCGATCATTCAGCGATCATCCTCCCTCCGCTTCTTCTTGCGCTTCTTGCTCTTCTTCATTGGTTGATTCATCATCATCCTCTGAATCAACATTGATGCAATCTTCCTCTCCAGGAAAGTTTCTTCCCTCCTCCATCCGAGCATACTTATCCACCAACGTGTAGAGCTACTTCACAATCTTGCGCAACCGCCCGTTCATCTTAGAACGAATCTGGCGGTTGCACACATTGGACTGGAAGGCAGCTATCACAGCTGCCGGATGGATATTTGGAATATTTCAATGAACTTTGTTGAATCTCTGTAAATACTTATGGAGGATTTCTCCTTCCTTCTGTTGGAGAAGCTGCATGTCGCTGGGTCAGCCTGGCTCCTGGTGGCCACCGCCGAAGGCACCGATGAACTTGCGTTGCACAGGTCTGCCCATGATGAAATGGAGTTCTCCGGTGATCATCGGCCACCTCACATTGGACTTGAGAGCCAAAGGGAAGTAGTTGGCGAACACCTTCTCATCTCTTTCCCCACGGCTGAACATCGATGGTATAGATGCTCGGGAACTCTCTGAGTTAAACCTCCATTGTACTTCTCGGGTATCTCGCTCGAACCTCTGAACCGACCATAGGACTTGCGACTCACGGGTAAAGGCGGGAAGCCAACCTCGAAAGGTAGGCTCCGCCACTCGGCGGGCTGTCGGCACGTCGGGGCCATCGCACCCGCCGGTCGGCGGAGGTCGTCCGGCGTTGCTTTCGACAATGCAGCGTGTCTCCTCTCCGCCTACCTGCGGGGGCTCGTCCCTTGCTGGGCGCTCAAGGGTCGAAGAGGCCATCGAGACATCGTCGGGATCTTGATCTGTTAGCTCGCGCTAACTTCCGTGGCGGGACTGCACGTGGGGATGGCCCCTCCGTGCTGATCGATAGCATGAGTCGTTGCGATCGCTTGGGGGCCGGCGGGCGGCTCGCCGTGAGCCCCGGCTTGGTGGCGAAGCGGACTTTGGATGGTGGCCGCCATTCGTCCATCTGCTTTCGATCGTGGCGGCAACCTCGTGCAGTGAGCCGCGCCATAGCCTCCGGCTGTACTTGGCATGGGTGATGAGGGAAGTCGATCGCGCTCGGCTCCTCACGGTGCCGATGGTGGCATCGCCCATTGCTGCGAAGCGACACACTGATAAGGTGGTGCGGCTCTCGAGGCGATGGCTCCGTCGGTCGCGGCTTGAGTCGACCCGTCCGGGGAAAGCGCCTTCTGCACCGTGGTGGGAAGCGGCGGGGCGGCGATCGTCCGATCCGCGCCGTTGATGCAGTTGTGCTCGTCGGTGGGAAAGAGGCGTGGGTGGGGTAGCCCTCCACCCAAACCTTGCGGGCGTGGTCGAGGTGTTGCGATCTTGCTCTCCGATGTCTCCTGCTCCTGCGTCGGCCCGCGGGGCGTGGTAGCGGTGCCGCTGCTCGACCACACCCGGCGTCGCGTCTCGCGTGTCTGCACCCCGCGGCGTTAGCGCGGCGGTGGAGAGCCGAGGTGGATGGATCGGCCGAAGCGGGTTTCTTCTTGAGGCGCCATGGTGATGGCGTCGCGAAGATGAAGATGGTGATGAAGGTGACGCGCTGCACACACCGGGTTTTGCAGGCGATCCCCTACCTAGCGCGCCAAAGATGTCGCGAAACCACGACCACCTATGGGACGAAGGCCTTGCTAGTTGGCGAAGTCGCGTTGCACAAGCGAGCGGCGTGTGGCGACGCAGCGGAGGCGAGCAATTTTACCCGGTTGGGCGCGCGGTAAAACCCTACTCTGCTTTGGTGGATTGATGGTGGAAATGTGGTGGTTGGTGGTGGGCGTAGTACACTTTCGGGAAGGGTTACCTCGAGCGGCGGTGTCTACAGCGTATGGGGTGTGAGTTATCCACCTTCTAACCCTGTCGGTTTGCCATGGGCCTCCTTTTATAGATCAGGGTTACCACAATGGCAAAGTAGTCATTGTGCTGCGATAAGATAGCAAGCGGTGCTATCATACCTAACTCTGCTGGTGACAGGCGCATTAAATGCATCGCAATGTCGCATCGTTGGTTGCTCGACAAGGCTTGCCGAGGCTATCTCGCCGACTCCGCTTTTGCTTGACACGTCGCGGGGCGAGTGTCATCTGCGGTATTTCTGTGGGGAGGCTGCCATGTGGTGAATGGCTGCCACTTAGTCACTGCGACGACCTTGCCGATTGGCGACATGTGTAGTGGCGAAGTAGTTGGTGAGGTGGTTTTGCTTCCGTGCGTCTGGCGAGCCTGCGGCGTCTTCTTCTGAGGTGGCCTGGCCTTGCCTTCTTTGCCCGAAAGGAGGCCCTTCTCCTAATGGTATCTTGCTTCTCACGGCTTGATCTTGGTCCTTTGGAGATCTTGGTTTCTTGTATTACGGCTTGGTTGGTGCTTCAATCTTGTCCCCATGCTGTGCATAGTCTGCGATAGACCGAGGGTTTATTACCTACATTTGGGTTGTGCGGCGACTTATTCCTTCACTCAGCCATGCAGACGGATCGGTGGCGGTTGCAGACGAACGGGATGGGAAGGGTAATGGCGTAGATGGAAAGACAAGGAAAATTTAGGAAAAGTTATCGAGACTATTGAGAATTGGAGAGAATATCTATAATTTTGTTACTGTTAATACTATATTTCCACATAGTTTGGGCACACCTCTAATCATTTTACTAGGCAGCTTAGCGAGGCGAAGTGGATCACGAAAATTTTGAAACAAATCCAAGAATAATCTGGCGTCGAGTTTGAGCGCAGTGTTGGATCTGTTGTCCTCTAACCATCAATCACAAGTTGGTTCATAGGTAATTCCTTTTTTAGGATTATTTTCACGGTAATTCCCAACTTCCAGTATGATAGCTTCATAATACTCTATTATAGACACATGGCATCCTTTCTCTGGCGGGCTTAACTCAAAAGTTCAGCATTCGAAGCAACCTCAAGCGAAAATAGCTGCTACGACACCTCAATGTGTAGGCCATGATACTGTCGAGGACAAACAGCCAATCACCTCCCGGCGGTCGAAACCAAAAGCTGACCCTACCAACGTTCACTCCGATGAATCTCATTGTCCATCCTCATTTCTCACGCCCGACATTGGCTCATACCATCGGGACAAACTCTCAAGCTTGCAGTGGCATGCCAATAAGAAGGCCAACGCTTTAATATGCACACGCATTGCATGGTTACAAAAACATCATACTGGACTGGCAGCAATAGACAGTCGCTGGTGTCCGTGAGCACCATGGCGCAGCCGAACCACCGGTACGGCGGCCACCGGGACCTGGAAGCCGTGATAGACATGGACCAGCCGGAGAAACCGACGGCGAAGGCGGCAGCCGGTTCAGCTTCACCGGCGGGCTGGAGTTCACCAGCCTGACGTACACGGTGGTCAGAAGCAGCGCGGAGTCGGCGGGGAGTGGGAGAAGAAGGACGTGGACCTTCTGCACGAGATCACGGGTTACGCGCCCAAAGGCTGCGTCACCGCCGTGATGGGCCCCAGCAGCGCCGGCAAGTCGACATTCCTGGACGCGCTCGCCGGGCGCATCTCCAGCCTCGACGGCCGCGTGGCGCTCGACGGCGTTGAGATGAGCCCCAGCGTCATCAAGCGCTCGTCCGCCTACGTCATGCAGGACGACCGCCTCTTCCCCATGCTCACCGTCTACAGACGCTCCTTTTCGCCGCCGACTTCCGCCTCGGCTCCGCCGTTTCCCCTCCGACAAGAAGCTCCGCGTTGACAACCTCATCGAGCAGCTCGGACTCACGGTAATATCCCATAATCAAAGACGCTAGATCATTCGTACGTGCGCACGGTGTGTATAACGTGTTAACAAAACATCTGTGCAGACATCAAGGAACACGTACATCGGGGACGAGGGCACGAGGGGCGTGTCCGGCGGACGCCGGCGCGTCTCGATCGGCGTGGACATCATCCACGGGCCGGCGCTGCTGTTCCTCGACGAGCCGACGTCGGGGCTCGACTCGACGAGCGCGCACAGCGTGATCGAGAAGGTGCACGACATCGCGTGCGCAGGGAGCACCGTGGTGCTGACCATCCACCAGCCGTCGTCGCGGATCCTGCAGCTCCTGGACCACCTCATCATCCTGGCACGCGTTTAAAAATTGGGAAAAAAAAAATTTTTTTTTTAAAATTGTTAAAATTTTTTAGAATTTTTAAGGTTTTTAAAATTTAATTTTAAAAAAAGGGTTAAATTTCCTTTTAACCTTTGGGTTTAAAGGGAATTTTTAAAAAAAGGCTTTTTTGGGTTTTTTGGGGGGTTTTTTAATTTTTCCGTTGGGAGGGTTTGGGTTTTGGTTTTTTCCTTAAAGCCTTTAAAATTTTGGAATTGGAATTTGGAAAGGTTTCCAAAAAAGGGTTCCAAAAAATAAGGGGGATTTTAAAAAATCCGGGTTAAAATACCTTTTGGGGGAAAATTAATTTTTTTTTTCCGGGGTTTTGGCCCCGGGGGCCCCCAAAGGTTTTTTTTTTTTTTAATGGTTTAAATTTTAAAAAGGGTTCCTTGCAAAAGGCAGGGGAATAAGGAAATTTTGGGTTTTAAATTAAAAAAAAAAATTTGGGGGGGGCCAAAAGGTCCAAAAATTAAAAAAAATTCCGGGTTCCGGAAAGGTTTTTAAAAAAATTTTTTTTTTTTCCCCAAGTTAATTGGGAAAAACCCAAATAAAAAGGGGAAAAGGGGGGCCCGGGGGTTTTGGGGGGGGGGGCCCCCCTTTTTCCCCCCCCCAAAAGGAAGGATTTTGGGTTGGGAAAAATTTTTGGGGCCCCTTGGGGGCCCGGTTCCCCGGGTTTTTCCGGGGGGGAAAAATAAAAAAAAAGGGGGGGGGGCCCCCCCGGGGGCCCCCAAATTCCCCCTTTTTTCCCCCCCCCCCCTCCCAAAGGGAAAAAGGGGGGGTTTTTTTCCCCCCCTTTGGGGGGGTTTTTTTGGGCGGGGGTTTGAAAAGGGGTTCCGGGGGGTTTTTTTTGGTGGGCCCCCTTTTTACCTTCAACGGGGGTTTAAGGCGGCCCCGGTTAAACCCCCCCCCCTTTTCCTTCCAAAATTTTTGGGGGGGGTTTTTAAAATTTTTTTGGGGGCCCCTTGGTTTTTGGTTTTTTGGGGGGGGCCCAAAAAAGGGGGCCAACCTTTTTCCGGTTCCCGGGGGGTTTTTTTGGGGCCCAACCCATTACTTGCCGGGGGGAATTTTTTTCCCTTCCTTTTGGGGTTTTTTTTTTTTTGGGGGCCGGGTTTGGGCGAAAAAAACCCCAACCGGAATTTTTTGGTTTTGGGTTTGGAGAAGGGGGGGGCCCCCCCCCGGGCCCGGAACCCCCGGAATTTTTTAAAGGGGGGGGGTTTGGGCCCCTTTAAAATTTTTTTGGGGGTTCCTTTTTTAAAAAAAAAAAACCGGTTTTTTTATTTTGGGGAAAAAGGCCCTTTAACCCTTTCCCCAAAACCCAAAAAAGGTAAAGGGGTTTTGGGGGAAAGGGGGGAATTTGGGGCCGGGTTTTTTTTTGGGGGCTTGGGGAAAAAACCAAAGTGGGGGCCATATTTTCCTTTATTGTTGAAAAGGGTTTTTTTTTCCTTTTTTTGGGGGGGTTTAAAACCTTTTTCCCAAAGGGGGAAAGGGGTTTTCCCTTTGGTGGGGGCCCCCGGGGATGGGTTAAACCCCGGAATTCCCTTTAACCTTTTTTTTGGGTTTAAACCTTTTTTTTTTAAATTGGGGAAAAAGGAACCCCAAAATTATTAAGGGTTTTAAAAAAATTTCCAAATTAAAACCCCACCCGGGGGGTTATTTTTTTTACAGGTGGCCCTTTTCTAAATTTAATTAAAGGGGGAAAAATATGGAAATTGGCCTTTTTAAAAAAAAGGGGTTTTTCAAATATTTGGATCAAAAGGGTTTTCCCTTTAAATTTCCCCATGTTTTTTATGGTTTTTAAAATTTGGTTTGGATTTTAAAAAAATTTTTTTTTTTAATTTTTGGGGAATTTTTTTTAAAATTAGGGGATTTTTAAAAATTTGGACTTAATTTTGGGCCCCTTTTTTTTTTGGGGTTTTTTTTCCTTAAAAATTGGGGAAAAGGCTTTTGGGGGGCCTTGGGGTTTTTTTTAAAAAAAAAATTAAAAAACCCAAAAAAAAAAGGGGGAAAACGTTTCCTTTTTGGATTAAATTTTTTTCCCTTGTTAAGGGGGAAATCCCAAAAAGGGTTTTCGAAATTTCCAAAATTTAAAGGGTTTAAAAATTTAAAAATACCCGGGAAGGGAAAAGGGTTCCAAATTTTTTTAAAAAATGGGAAATGGGGGGGGGGAAACCAATTTTAAAAAGGGGAAAAAAAAATTTTGAAGAAAAATTTTTCCCTCCCAAAACCAAAACCCCAAAAAAGTTTAAAAGGGGGGAAAGGTTCCCCCAAATTTAAAAATTTGGGGTAAAAAAGGAAAAGGAAAAGGGTTTTTTTAAAAAATTTTTTTTTAAAAAAGGGAAAAAGGGGTTTTAAATTTTTTTAAAAAAAAAAACCAAAAAAAGGATTTAAAATTGGAAAGGGGGAAAAAAAAATTTTGGGTTAAAAAAATTTTTTAAATTTTAATTGTTATTTTTTTTTAAATTTTAAAAACCCAAATTTTTAAAAGGGGGGGGAATTAAAGGTTTAAAAAAAATTGTTTAAAAACCGGAATTTAATTTTTTTAAATTAAAAAATTTTTTTTCCCTTTGTTTATTTTCCCAATTTTTTTTTTTTCAAATTTAAAAAAAAATTTTTAAAAAAAAAAAAGGGGGTTTTTAAAATTTTTGGGTTTTTTAAAATTTAATAATATTGGGAAAAAAAAAAAAAAATTTTTTTTAAAATTTTTTTTTAATTTTATTGGGTTAAAGGTTTTAAAATTAAATTTAATTTTTTTTTTAATTAAAATTTTGGTTTAACCCCCAAAATGGGGGAAAATTTTCCAAATATTTAAAAAAAAAGGGAAATTAAAAAAATTTAAAATTTGGTGGGCCCTTTGGGGTTATCGTTTTTGGGAAAAAAATTTTAAATTTTTAAACTTGATTAAAATAATTGGAAATTAAAAAGGCCCCAAAAAAAAAAAATTTCCAAAAATAAAGGGTTTTTTTGGAAAAAAAAATTTTTGGGAAAAAAAAGGGGGTTTTTTTTTAAACCCAACAAAAGGGGGGGAAAAAAAAAGGAAAAGGGAAAAAAATTTTTTTTGATTTAAAAAATTTTGGGGAAAAAAAAAAAGGGGTTTGGGTTTTTCCCTTTGGGGTTTTAAAAAAGGGAAATTTAAACCCTTTTTTAAAAAAGGGGTTTGGGGTTTTTAAAAAACCCAAAAATTGGGCCCCGGAACCTTTTTAAAAACCCAAAGGTTTTTTTCAAAAACCGGGGAAAAAACCCTTTAAAAAAAGGAAACTTGGAAAAGGAAAAAAATTTTCTTAAAGGGGTTTTCCCCTTTTGGAAAAATTTTCCCAAAAAAACCCCAAAAACCCTTTTTAAAAAAAGGTAAATTTTTCAAAACCAAAAATTTTTTGGAAAGGGCCCTTTTTTTTTAAAAATTTTAAGGAAAAAAAGAAAGGGAACCCCCCGGGGGGGGGGGTTTGAATTTAAAATTTTGGGGAAAAATTGGAATTTGAAAAGGTCAACCCAAACCTTTAAAAAGGGGGGGAAGGAAAAAAATTTTTTTTAAAAAACTTGCCAAAAGGGAAAAATTAAGGGTTGAAAAGGGAAAAAGGGAAAAATTTGGAACCATGTTAAAAAAATTTTTAAATTGGCCCCAAAAAAACAAATTTTAAAAATTTTTAAAAGAGGGGGGCCCAAAAGGGTTTTTAAAAAAGGAACCCAAAAAAGGTTTTTTCTTTTTTCAAAATTTTTTTAAAAATTTTTTTTAAAAATGGTTTTAAATTGGAACTTTTTTTTAAAAAAAAAATTTTCCTTTTTTAAAAAAGGTTTTAAAAAGGGAAAATTTTAAATTAAAAAAAAAAGGTTTTTTTCAAAGGGGGGGCCCCCGGGTTTAAATTAATTTAAATTTTAAAAAATTGGGGTTTTTAAATTTTTAAAGGTTTTCCGAAAATTTTGGAATTTTTTAAAAAAAAAAAAATTTTTTTAAAAATTGGGGTTTTTGGAAAAAAAGGGGAAAAGGAAGTTTAAAAAAGGAAAGGGGCCCTTTAAAAAGGTTTAAAAAGGAATTTTTCCGGTTTTGGTTTCCCTTAAAAACCTTGGAAAGGGTTTAAAAAAAAATTCAAAGGAAAGGGAAAATTTTTAAAGGGGGATTTTTTTAAAAAAGGGGAAAAAAGGTTAGAAAGGAAAGGGGGGTTTTTTTTCCCAAATTTTTAAAATTGGCCCCAAAATTATTGAAAACCAATTAAGCCAAAGGGGGGGAAAATTTGGAAAAAATTTGGAAAAAAAAGGGTGGAAAAATTTTTTAAATTTAAAGGAAAAAAAATTTTTTAAAATTTTTTTAAAATTTAAAAAAAACCCTTTTAAAACCTTTTTTTGGGGGGAAATTTTTTTAAAAATTTTAAAAAATTTTTTAAAAACTTTGGGAAAATTTTTCCCTAAAAAAAAAAAAACCCGGGAATTTTGGGTTTTAATTTTTCCCAAAAAAATTTTTTTTAAAACCGGGTTTTAAAAATTTTTTTTTAACCAAATTTTTTTTTTAAAATGGGAAGGAAAGGGTTATTTTCCTAAAAGGGGGTTGGGTTTTTTGGGAAATAATTAAAGGGAAATTTTTTTTAATTCCCTTTTTTTTCCTTGTGTTTGTATTTTTTTTTTTTTTTTTTGGGGGGGTTTTAATTTTGGGGAAACCGGGGTTTTTTTGGGGGAAATTTTTTTAAAATTTTCCTTAAAGGAAATGTTTTGGGGGTTTTTTAGTTTTCCCCTTTTTTGGGGGGTTTTTTCCCCTTTTTAATCAATTTTTAAAAGGGGGCCCCTTTGGGGAAAAAATTTTGTCCCTTTTTAAAAAAAAAGGGAAAAGGGTTTAAAAAGGTTGGGTTGGGGAAAAATTAATTTTTTAAAAAAAGGTTTTTGGGTTTCCGGAAAAATTTAAAAAATTTAAAGGTTAAAAATTTTTTCCCAAATTGGTTTTAAGAAAAAAAACTTTTAAAATTTGGAGGCCGTTTTGGGGTAATTTATTTTTTTTTTTTAAAGGGTTTTGGGGAAAAGAAATTTGGGGAATTGGGAAGGGCCAAATGGGCCGGGGTTGTTTTTTTGGACCAAAAAAAGGTTTTTTGGAATTTTGGGTTTGGGGAAAAGGGGGGGTTTATTTGGGTTTATTGGGAAGGGAAAGGGGGGCCCAAAGGAAAAGGGGGGCCCCCCAAAAGGGAAAAACCGAAATTTTCCCCCCCCTTTTTTTTCCAAAAAATTTTTTTGGGAGGGGTTTTGGGGGTTTGGGCCCCCCCCCGGGGAAAAAAGGGGGAAAAAAAAAATTTTAAATTTTTGGGGGGTTTTTTTTTCCCCCCTTTCTTTCCCCCAAAAAAAAAGGCCCCCGGGGGGAAATTTCCCTTTTTCCCCTTTTTTTTTTGGGGGGTCCTTTAATTTTTTAAATCCCAAAATTTTTTTAAAAAAATTTAAAAATTTTTTTTTTTTAAAAAAAAATTTAAAAAAAAAAGTTTTAATTTTTTTTAAAAATTTTTTAAAAAAATTTTAAAATTTGGTTTTTTTTTTTTTTTCAAAATTTTTTAAAAAAATTTTTAAAATTAAACTTTTTTTTTAAAAAGGTTTTTTTTTAAAAAAACCCCCCCAAAAATTAAAAAACCCCCCCTTTTCCCCTTTTTTTTTTCCCCTTTTGGGTTGGGGGTTTTTTAAAATTTTTTTTTTCCCCCCCTTTTTTTTCCCCCCTTTGGGCCCCCCCCCTTTCCCCCGCCTGGCCCCCTCCCCTTTCCCCCGGCCCCTTCCCCCCGCCGTTCCCGGGCCCCACGGGGCCCCCCCCCCCCCCCCCCCCCCAACCCCGCCGGCCCCCCCCCCCCCCCCGGGCCCCCAAAACCCCCCCCCGCGCCCTTTTCCCCCCCCCCCGGGGAAAGGGTTTTCCCCCCCCCCTTTTTTTTTTTTTTTCCCTTGGCCCCCCGGGCCCAAAACCCCGGGAATTTTAACCGGTTTCCTTTTTTTTTTTTTTTTTTTTTTTTTTTTTTTTTTGGTTTCCTTTTTAAAGGGTTTAAACCCCGTTCGTTTTAAAAAGGGGGGGTTTTTTTTTGGGCCCCCCCCTTTTTTTTTTTCCAAAATTTGGTTTTTTTTTTATTTTTTGTGGGTTTCCCCTTTTTTTTTCCCTTTCGTTTTTTTTGGGGATTCCGGCCGGGGTTTTTTAAAACCCCCAAACCTTTTTCAAAATTTTTGGTTTGGAAATTTTTTGTTTTTTTTTTGGGTTTTTGGGTTTTTTTTTCCCTTTTTTTTTTTAAAGGGAAAAATTGAACCCTTTTTTTTTTTTTTTCCCTTAAAATTCTTTTTTTTTTTTTTGGGTTGGGGGTTGGGTTGTTTTAATTTTTTTGGAAACCTTAAAAAATTTTTTTTTAAATTTTTTCCGGTTTGGGGGGTTTTTTTGGGGAAATTTTAATTAAATTTTTTTGGGGAAAAAAACCTTTTGGGTTTTTTTTGGGGTTTTTTTTTTAAACCCCCCTTTTGGGGGGTTTTTTTGGGGGAAATTCCTGGGGAAAAAATTTTAATTTTTTTTGGGGAAAAACCCAAACCTTGGGGTAGGCCTTTTTGGGGTTTTTTTGGGCCCCCCAGGGGGACCCCAATTTTTGGGTTTTCCCCCCCCGGGGGGGGGGTTTTTTTAAAAAGGGGCCCCTGGGGGGAAAAATTTTTTTCCCCCCCTTTGGGGTTTTGAAAACTTTTTTGTTTTCCAAAAATTTTTCCAAAAAAGGGGGGGGGTTTTTTTTTGGGGGAAAAAAATTTAAAATTTTAAAAAAGGGTTTAAAAATTTTTTTTTGGAAAAAATTTTTTAAAAAAATTTTCCTTAAAAAATTTTTTTTTTTTAATTTTTTGGGTCTTTTTTCCGGGAAAACCCCCTTTTTTTAAAAAATTTCCTTTTTTGGGAAAATTTTTGGGAAAATGTTTTGGCCTTCCCCCCGGGGGGTTGGGTTTTTTTCTTCCCTTTTTTTTTTTGGGTTTTTTAGTTTTGGGTTCCTTTTTGGGGTTTTTGGGGGAAGGGTTTTTTTAAACTTGGGGGGGGTTTTTTTTTTACCTTAAACCCTTTTTATTTTGGGCCCCAAAAAAACCCCCTTTTTTAAAAAAAGGGGTTAAATTTAAACCTTTTTCCCCTTTTTTCTTTTTCAATTTTTGGGGAAAAATTAAAAAAAAGGGGGGGTTTTTTAAAAAAAGCCCAACCCAAATTGGTTTTTTCCCCCCTTTCTAACCCTTTTTTCCTTTTTGGGGGAAATTTAAAACCCCGGGAAAAATTTTTGGATTTCACCCGGGAAGTAAAAACCCCCAAAAACCACCTTTGGGGATTTTTAAAAAAAAAAGGAAAACCCGGGGGGACCGGGAAAAAAAATTGGAAAAGGGGGCCCTTAGGGGGGAAAAACCCAACCCCGGGGGAAAAAATTTAAAGGGGTTGGGAAAAAAAGGTTTGGGCCTTGAAAAAAAAGGGACCGGCCAAAAAAAGGGGGGGTTTTTACCCAAAAAATAAATTTTGGGGGGAAAAAAAAAAATTTGGGGGAAAAAGGGAAAGGAAGGGGCCCAAAAACAAAAACCCCCCCCAAAAACCCATTTAAAAGAACCCGGGGAATTTAAGGGGGGGAAAAAAAAAAAGTTCCCCAAAAGGGAAGGGTTTTTGGGAAACCCCCTTTTTCAAATTTGGTTTTTCCCAAAACCCCTTTTTAAAAAAGGGGGGGGCCCCTTTGGTTTTAGTTTCCCCTTTTAAAAAATTTTTTTTTTTTTAAACCCAATTTTTCCCCCCGGTTTTTTTTGGAAAAAGGGGGCCCCCTGGGGTTTTTGGTGGGCCCCGGGAAAAAAAAAAACCCCCCCAAACCCCCCGGGTCCGGGGGTTTTTTTTGGGGGAAAAACCCCGGCCGAATTTCCCGGTTAAATTTGGGGAAGGAAAAAACCAAAAAACCCCAAAAGGGAAAAAATTTGCGGGGTTTTCCCGGCTGAAGGGGGGAAATTTTAAAACCCTTTGGGGGTTTCCCCGGGGGGGGGGGGTTGGTTTTAAAGGAGGAAGGGAAAGGGTTTAAGGAACCCTTGCCGGAGGGGGGGAAAGGGTTAAAAAATTTTTGGGCCCCGGTTTCCCTTTTTTTTTGGGGGCCAAAAAAGGTTTTTTTGGGGGGGAAAAAAAGGGGGGTTGGGGAAAAAAATTTTTCCCGGGGTTTTGGAACCAAAAAAGGGAAAGAAAATTTAAGGGGGGGAAAAAAAAAAGGGTTTCCCCCCAAGGAGGAAACCAAAAAAGGAAAGGGGAGGGGGGGGGAAAAGGGGGAACCCCAAGGGAAAAACCCAAAACCAACCCCCCCAAAAAAGGTCCAAGGGGCCATTAAATTTTTTAAAGGGGGAAAATGGAAATGGAACCCCCAAAAAAAAAGGGGGGGAAAAAAAAGGGGGGGCCCAAGATGTGGGGAAGGTTTTGGTTAAGCCCTTTCCAATTTTTTTTTTTGGTTTTCCCAATTTTTTTTGGGGAAATTTTCCCCGGGTTTTGGGGGTTTTAACCCCCGGGGAAGGCAATTTAAATTTTTGGGGCCTTAAGGTTGGAAATTTTTTCCCTAAAGGTTGGAACCCTTTTTTGGAATTTGGGGAATTTAAAGGATGGGGAAAAAAATTTTTTAAAAAATTTTTAAACCAAAAAAAAATCAATTTTCCCCCGGGGAAAAGGGAAAAAGTTTTTGGGGGGGGCCGGGAAAAAGGGGGGGGGGGAAAAAGGGGGAAAGGGGGAAATGGGGAAATTGGGGGGGGGAAAAAAGGGGGGGGGGGGGTTTTTAAAAAAAGGGAAAACCAAAAAAAGGTTTTAAAAAGGTTTTTTTGGGAATTTTTTTGGGGAAAAGGGATTTGGGAAAGAAGGTTGGTTTTAAAGGGTTGGGTTTTTTAAAAAAAAGTAACCCAAAAAAAAAACCCCTTTTTAAAAATTTTTTAAAAAAACCCAAAGGGTTTTAAAATTTTAAAATTTAAATTGAAAAAAAACCCAAACCCAAAAAAGGTTTTTAGGCTTTGGCCCAAACCCTTTTCAAAAATGAACAAAGGAAAAGGGTTTTGGGTTTTTAAAGTTTTCTTGGGCATTTTTTTTTAAAAAAAAAAAGGAAAAAGGTTTTTTGGGGGGGGGAAAGGGAAAGGAATTAAATTTTTTGGGGGAAAAATTTTTCCGGGAAAAAAAACCCCCAAAAAAGGTTAAAAAAAAAACCCCAAAATTTTGGAGGGGGTTTCCAACTAAAGGTTTTGGAAATTTTGAAAAAAAAATTTTAAAAAAAAAAAAATTTGGGGGAGGGGGGGGGGAAAAAGAAAGGTTTTACCTTTAATTTGAATTGGGGAAAGGGTTTTGGGGTTGGGGCCCGGGGGGTTTTGGGGGGGGGGAAAATTTTTTTCCCCCCCCTTTTTTAAAAAAATTTTAATTTTGGGGTTTTGGCCTTGGAAAAAAAAAATTTTCCTTTAAAATTTGGAAAAAGGTTTAAAATTTTAAACAAAAAAAAAAAAGGAAAAGGGGGTTAAAATTAAGGTTTGGATTAAATTTTTAAAAAAGGCCGGGGGGAAAAAAAAACCCCCCCTAAGGGGAGGGGGAAAAATTAGGAGGGGGAAATTTTGGGAAAATTTAAAGGGTTTTTGGGGGAAAAACCCCGGGGAAAAAAAAAAAAAAAAAAACCCTTAAAAGGGAAAAAGGAAAAAAAATGGAAGCAATTCAGTTGAAGGATGACTTAACATATGAGGAAAAACCGTTAAGATTCTCGATTATGCTAGCAGAGTTACCCGCAGCAAGGTTATCAAGTTTTGCAAAGTTCAGTGGAGCCACCACATCAAGATGAAGCCACCAGGAAAGAGAGGAAGTTTTGCTTAAGGACCACCTCACCTATTTTCTAGTTAACCCGAATCTCGAGGGCTAGATTCATCTTAAGGGTAGGTTTGTAACATCCCAAATTTTCAATTTGGAATGTTATACATTAGGTCATCATGCATATCATATTTTTCTCGCACTTTCTGATCCTAGAAAATTTCACGCAACTCAAGGACCCTCGAAGAGAGTTGGAGATTTCATTATTTTCAGATTTGGGATTTCTCAAATTTTGAAAATAGGATCATTTGGATTTATTTATTTATCTTCAAAAGTTTTTCCGATACAAAAATTTAAGAGAGGGAATAATATGACTTTCCCAACATTTAGGAAAAATGAAGATATTATAAATAAATCAAATTTTGGTTTTGAAGTTTTATTTGCTTTAGGCAAAAATGAGTATTTAAAAAAATATATGCATATTTGCCCGTTTTTAAAGTTCATTTTGTTCGACTCATTTTTAGGAGTCGGGGAAAATTAATTTTATTAAATTCGGAGTTCGTTTGGTTTTATTTTAAAATCGTTTAGTTTTTGTTTAAAAAAAAACGCGCCGCGCCCACCCCGGGCCAAGGCCCAGCCAGCCACCCCGGCCCACCTCCCTCTCTCACAAGTGGTCTCCCCACCCAAGACGCGCCGCCGCCACAGTGTCCGGCTCGGACACGAGGCCGCCGCCTGCCCCTTCCCCAAGGCACCCTCCTTTTATACCCCACGACCTCCCCCTCCTCTCCTCATCCCTTGCCAGACCCGACCTGAGCTGCCCTTGCCCAGACCGCCGAGCCGTCTTGCCGTCATCCGCCGCCGAGCCCCCCTCGCCGCCCTTCCGACCTCCGGACCCCGCCGCCGCCGCCCCCGGAGCCCTTCACGAGCTCGCCGGAGGTAGCACCTCGCCGCCCGATCCGGTTTTCTTTAGAAAACCCGATCCGGTTTTTTTTGCGATGTTCGGTTTTTTTTCAAAACCCTAGGTGGTTTTTATTTTTTCGGTTTTCTTATTTAATGAACGCTCACCGAACCGCTCGTTTCAATGAACGTGTTCGTTGGATTAGTTCTGTTAACAAACGTCCGCTATTTAATCCGCTCGCGTTTTCTTTTAATCAGATTTAATCCGTTATTTTTCGATTCGATTTCGATCCGATTTTCAAATCTGTTTATTTTCTCGCTCGCTTATCGAATCGGGTGATTCAAGCGCTGGAGTTTAGATTCTGAAACCGCCGTTCCGACTAACCTACTTACACAAAGTTTTGCTACTGTGAAATTTTGACCTAGTTTCAGATTGCTAAACCGAGTCGTTTCTCTCGAGTTTCGACTTTCGATGCCTTATTTGATTCGATTCTTTTGCAACTGTGGTTCTTAAGTTGAACTCTCCGTTAGATCTTTTATTCGAGTTTTCCCTGTGCATTAGATGAGTACTTATTGTATGCTTGTTGTTTGTCTGCGTTAGATCACCCGGAGTGCGCCGCTTGTTACTTCGAATCTCTAGGTCTCGCGGATCATCAGCAAGGCAAGTAACACTTGATCATACCTTTTCTACTACCCAGTTTTATGCATTAGATCAACCCTCAAACACTTGCATGTTTAGGATCTAATTAAATTGTGGGTTGGGAAGTAGATTGAGGTAGTACCTATTACTGTTTTACTTATGAAACCTTGGGAGTTACTTCTCGCTTGCTTATTATACCATGCTATGCTAGTAGACGTGGATTGGGTAAGTGAATATCCATGACAGATGTGAGATTGTTAATTAATGGTTTATTTAAGGTGGCAACCAAACACACATCCGGGTGGATTGAGGCACCTGGTTTCTATCAGACTTGCTCAGATTTCTTCGGACCGCCACCCAGGCTCTAAGGGATCATAAGATTTTTCAAACTGGAAACTTCCGTGTGCAGCCACAAGCCAATTATGGGCTCTGGCGTAGTTGACTAAGTTGTGCGAACTCTTACGGGTAGGCTAGCTGATGTAGGGGATGTAGGTTGGTACGGTCTACCCACATGTAAGGTGCTAGCGCTACGAAAGACTATGTCTCGGCCATCCGCTTCTCAAACACCCAGTCAGCGAGAACCAAGCGGAGGCGATCGAGTCTTGTGGGGAAAAGTGCGCAAACCTCTGCAGAGTGTATAAACTAATCATGATTAGCCGTGTCCCCGGTTATGGACGTTTTGAGTATCCGGTAATTGAATATCATGTGAATCTCAACATGTTACTTCTAATAAATGTTATTGGGATTTGATGAGTACTTTTAATTGGGATTGAGGATCTTGTCAACCATTCTCAATGTTTAACAACCACCATGATAGTTAAATAAAATTATTCCTTTGTTGTAGGGAAAAACTAGCTTTATGCAAAATGTAACCGTCAGAGAGCCTTACCACCAGCCATATATGCATGTAGTATAGGATTATTTCCTTCATTGCTCTTTATGTGTTACATTGCCAAGATATTCCATGTCTTGACCGTTTTGGGCTGCAACTTTCACGCTATGAGACTTTTCGCACGACGAGTAAGGTGTTAGGTCGTGGTTCTATACTCGGTGATGCCGATGGAGTTGATGGACTCACTTATCTTCCAAGCCTTCATTGTTATTATTAGTTGGCCTTAAGCCATATTATTGTAATAAGTTCCCTTGTGGACAAAGATGTAATAAGTGTGTGATTGCTACTCGCTATAAATCCTTGAAATCTTGTGTGGTGTCGACATTCTTGATCCGAGGATGACATCGAGCACGAGACTTGATCCATTCGGTCTGGTCGCTACATATACGAGGGCAGGGGGCACCCCATGACACACAAGTTGATCTACTGGATCGTTCCTTAGCCGTGTGCGGTGCCCCTCCACCATATTCCACCTCGGTCGTATCGTCGCGGAGTTTAAGCGAAGCCCGCGCGATGTAGAGCATCATCATCGTCACCACGCCGTCAGGTCGTGGAACTCATCCCCGACACTTTCTGGATCGAGTCCGGGATCGCCATCGAGCTGAACGTGTCTTTGAACTCGGAGGTCTTTGTGCGTTCGGTACTTGGATCGGTCGGATCGTGAAGACGCGTCGACTACATCAACAGCGTTGTCATAACGCCCGCCACGGTCTATGAGGGTACGTGGACAATACTCTCCCTCTCGTTGCTATGCCATCACCATGATCTTGCGTGTGCGTAGGATTTTTTTTTTGAAATTACTACGTTCCCCAACAACTACTCCATCTCCCGTGATGATCGGACATGGTTTAGTTGATTTGGATCACGTGATCACTTAGAGGATTAGAGGGATGTCTATCTAAGTGGGAGTTCTTAAGTAATATGATTAATTGAACTTAAATTTATCATAAACTTCGTACCTGAAAGTATCTTGCTTGTCTATGTTGTTGTAGATAGATGGCCCGTGTTGTTGTTCCGTTGAATTTTAATGCGTTCCTTGAGAAAGCAAAGTTGAAAGATGATGGTAGCAATTACGCGGATCGGGTCCGAATTTGAGGATTATCCTCATTGATGCACGTAAGAATTACGTCCCGAAGCACCGCTAGGTGCCAAACTCTTGCAGGAGCAACACCGGATGTTATGAACGTCTGGCGAGCAAAGCGATGACTACTCAATATTTCAAAGTGTGTCATACTTTACGGCTTAGAACCGGGACTTCAACGACGTTTTGAACGTCATGGAGCATATGAGATGTTCCGGGAGTTGAAGTTAATATTTCAAGCAAATGCCCGGATAGAGAGATATGAAGTCTCTAATAAGTTCTACAGCTGTAACATGGAGGAGAATAGTTCTGTCTCTGAGCATATACTCAGAATGTCTTGGTATAACAATCACTTGATTCAACTAGGAGTTAATCTTCCGGATGATTGCGTCATTGACAGAATTCTTCAATCACTGCCACCAAGCTACAAGAGCTTCATGATGAACTATAACATGCAAGGGATGGATAAGACAATTCCCGAGCTCTTCGCAATGCTAAAGGATGCGGAGGTAGAAATCAAAAAGGAGCATCAAGTGTTGATGGTCAACATGACCACCAGTTTCAAGAAAAGGGCAAAGGGAAGAAGAAGGGAACTTCAAGAAGAACATCAAACAAGTTGCTTCCCGGAGAAGAAACCCAAGTCGGACCTAAGCTCGAGGCCGAGTGCTTCTACAAAGAAATGATTTAGTCTTTGGAAGCGGAACTGCCCCAAGTATTTGGCGGATAAGAAGGATGGCAAGGTGAACAAAGGTATATGTGATATACATGTTATTGATGTGTACCTTACTAATGCTCGCAGATAGCACTGGTATTTGATAACGGTTACATTGCTAATATTTGCAACTCAAGCAGGACTACGGATTAAGTGAAGATTGGCTAAGGACGAGGTGACGATGCGCGTGGGAAATGGTTCCAAAGTCGATGTGATCGCGGTCGGCATGCTACCTCTACATCTACCTTCAGAATTAGTTTTAGACCTGAATAATTGTTATTTGGTGCCAGCGTTGAGCATGAACAAAGCACATACCTTGACAAAGTTTTGAAGAAGTTCAAAATGGATCAAGCAAAGAAAGGGTTCTTGCCTGTGTTACAATGTGTGAAGTTGAGTAAGACTCAATGCCCGACCACTACAGAAGATAGAGAGAAGATGAAAGATGTTCCCTATGCTTCAGCCATAGGCTCTATCATGTATGCAATGCTGTGTACCAGACCTGATGTGTGCCTTGCTATAAGTTTAGCAGGGAGGTACCAAAGTAATCCAGGAGTGGATCACTGGACAGCGGTCAAGAACATCCTGAAATACTTGAAAAGGACTAAGGATATGTTTCTCGTTTATGGAGGTGACAAAGAGCTAGTCGTAAATGGTTACGTTGATGCAAGCTTTGACACTGATCCGGACGATTCTAAATCGCAAACCGGATACGTGTTTACATTGAACGGTGGAGCTATCAGTTGGTGCAGTTCTAAACAAAGCGTTGTGGCGGGATCTACGTGTGAAGCGGAGTACATAGCTGCTTCAGAAGCAGCAAATGAAGGAGTTCATATCCGATCTAGGTGTCATACCTAGTGCATCGGGTCCAATGAAAAACTTTTGTGACAATACTGGTGCAATTGCCTTGGCAAAGGAATCCAGATTTCACAAGAGAACCAAGCACATCAAGAGACGTTTCAACTCCATCCGGGATCTAGTCCAGGTGGGAGACATAGAAATTTGCAAGATACATACGGATCTGAATGTTGCAGACTCGTTGACTAAGCCTCTTCCACGAGCAAAACATGATCAACACCAAGGCTCCATGGGTGTTAGAATCATTACTGTGTAGTCTAGATTATTGACTCTAGTGCAAGTGGGAGACTGAAGGAAATATGCCCTAGAGGCAATAATAAAGTTATTATTTATTTCCTTATATCATGATAATTGTTTATTATTCATGCTAGAATTGTATTAACCGGAAACATAATACTTGTGTGAATACATAGACAAACAGAGTGTCACTAGTATGCCTCTACTTGACTAGCTCGTTGATCAAAGATGGTTATGTTTCCTAGCCATTGACATGAGTTGTCATTTGATTAACGGGATCACATCATTAGAAGAATGATGTGATTGACTGGACCCATTCCGTTATCTTAGCACACGATCGTTTAGTATTACGCTATTGCTTTCTTCATGACTTATACATGTTCCTATGACTATGAGATTATGCAACTCCCGTTTACGAAGGAACACTTTGTGTGCTACCAAACGTCACAACGAATCGGGTGATTATAAAGGTGCTCTACAGGTGTCTCCAAAGGTACTTGTTGGGTTGGCGTATTTTGAAATTAGGATTTGTCACTCCGATTGTCGGAACTCGCTGCAGGAGCAATGCCAGATGTTATGAACGTCTGGCAGAGCAAGGTTGATGACTACTCGATAGTTCAGTCTGCCATGCTTTACGGCTTAGAACCGGGACTTCAACGACATTTTGAATGTCATGGAGCATATGAGATGTTCCAGGATTTGAAGTTAATATTTCAAGCAAATGCCCGGACTTAGAGATATGAAGTCTCCAATAAGTTCTATAGCTGCAAGATGGAGGAGAATAGTTCATCGGTGAGCATATACTCAAAATGTCTGGGTATAACAATCACTTGATTCAACTGGGAGTTAATCTTCCTGATGATAGTGTCATTGACAGAATTCTTCAATCACTGCCACAAAGCTACAAGAGCTTCGTGATGAACTATAATATGCAAGGGATGGATAAGACAATTCCCGAGCTCTTCGCAATGCTAAAGGATGCAGAGGTAGAAATCAAAAAGGAGCATCAAGTGTTGATGGTCAACATGACCACCAGTTTCAAGAAAAAGGGCAAAGGGAAGAAGAAGGGGAACTTCAAGAAGAACATCAAACAAGTTGCTTCCCAGGAGAAGAAACCCAAGTCTGGACCTAAGCACGACATCGAGTGCTTCTACAAGCAAACAGATGGTCTTTGGAAGCGGAACTGCCCCAAGTATTTGGCGGATAAGAAGGATGGCAAGGTGAACAAAGGTATATGTGATATACATGTTATTGATGTGTACCTTACTAATGCTCGCAGTAGCACTGGTATTTGATCTGGTTCATTGCTAATATTTGCAACTCAAGCAGGACTACGGATTAAGTGAAGATTGGCTAAGGACGAGGTGACGATGCGCGTGGGAAATGGTTCCAAAGTCGATGTGATCGCGGTCGGCATGCTACCTCTACATCTACCTTCAGAATTAGTTTTAGACCTGAATAATTGTTATTTGGTGCCAGCGTTGAGCATGAACATTATATCTGGATCTTGTTTGATGGAAGCTCGGTCAGTCATTTAAATTAGAGAATAATGGTTGTTCTATTTATATGAGTAATATCTTTTATGGTCATGCACCCTTGAAGAGTGTTCCATTCATGTTGAATATTGATAGTAGTGACACACATATTCATAATATTGAAGCCAAAAGATGCAGAGTTGATAATGATAGTGCAATTTATTTGTGGCACTGCCGTTTAGGTCATATTGGTGTAAAGCGCATGAAGAAACTCCATTCTGATGGACTTTTGGAATCACTTGGTACTTGCGAACCATGCCTCATGGGTAAGATGACTAAAACGCCGTTCTCTGGAACAATGGAGCGAGGAACAGATTTGTTGGAAATCATACATACTGATGTATGCGGTCCAATGAATGTTGAGGCTTGCGGCGGGTATCGTTATTTTCTCACCTTCACAGATGATTTGAGCAGATATGGGTATATCTACTTGATTAAGCATAAGTCTGAAACATTTGAAAAGTTCCAAGAATTTCAGAGTGAAGTGGAAAATCATTGCAACAAGAAAATAAAGTTTCTACGATCTGATCGTGGAGGAGAATATTTGAGTTACGAGTTTGATCTTCATTTGAAACAATGCGGAATAGTTTCGCAACTCACGCCACCCGGAACACCACAGTGTAATGGTGTGTCTGAACGTCGTAATCGTACTTTACTAGATATGGTGCGATCTATGATGTCTCTTACTGATTTACCGCTATCGTCTTGGGGGTTATGCTTTAGAGACAACTGCATTCACGTTAAATAGGGCACCATCTAAATCCATTGAGACGACACCTTACGAACCGTGGTTTGGCAACAAACCAAAGTTGTCGTTTCTCAAAGTTTGGGGCTGCGATGCTTATGTGAAAAAGCTTCAACCTGATAAGCTTGAACCCAAATCGGAGAAATGTGTCTTCATAGGATACCCAAAGGAGACCTGTTGGGTACACCTTCTATCACAGATCCAAGGCAAGACATTCATTGCTAAGAATGGATCCTTTCTAGAGAAGGAGTTTCTCTCGAAAGAAGTGAGTGGGAGGAAAGTAGAACTTGATGAGGTAATCTGTACCTACTCCCTTATTGGAAAGTAGTTCATCACGAAATCTGTTCTGTGACTCCTACACCAATTAGTGAGGACGCTAATGATGATGATCATGTAACTTCAGATCAAGTTACTACCGAACCTCGTAGGTCAACCAGAGTAAGATCCGCACCAGAGTGGTACGGTAATCCAGTTCTGGAGGTCATGTTACTTGACCATGACGAACCTACGAATTATGAGGAAGCGATGATGAGCCCAGATTCCGTGAAATGGATTGAGGCCATGAAATCTAAGATGGGATCCATGTATGAGAACAAAGTGTGGACTTTGGTTGACTTGCCCGATGATCGACAAGCCATCGAGAATAAATGGATCTTCAAGAAGAAGACACACGCTGACGGTAATGTTGGATCCTTCCTCGATGTGATTGGTTGGCTGCTTCTCCATGGGTGTTAGAATCATTACTGTGTAATCTAGATTATTGACTCTAGTGTAAGTGGGAGACTGAAGGAAATATGCCCTAGGGGCAATAATAAAGTTGTTATTTATATTTCCTTATATCATGATAAATTTTTATTATTCATGCTAGAATTGTATTAACCGGAAACTTAGTACATGTGTGAATACATAGACAAATAGAAAGTCACTAGTATGCCTCTACTTGACTAGCTCGTTGAATCAAAGATGGTTAAGTTTCCTAGCCATAGACATGAGTTGTTATTTGATTAACGGGATCACATCATTAGAGAATGATGTGATTGACTTGACCCATTCCGTTAGCTTAGCACTTGATCGTTTAGTATGTTGCTATTGCTTTCTTCATGACTTATACATGTTGCTATAACTATGAGATTATGCAACTCCCGAATAGCGGAGGAACACTTTGTGTGCTAGCAAACGTCACAACGTAACTGGGTGATTATAAAGGTGCTCTACAGGTGTCTCCGATGGTACTTGTTGAGTTGGCATAGATCAAGATTAGGATTTGTCACTCTGATTGTCGGATAGGTATCTCTGGGCCCTCTCAGTAATGCACATCACTATAAGCCTTGCAAGCAATGTAACTAATGAGTTAGTGATGACCCACAAGTACAGGGGATCTATCATAGTCCTTTCGATAAGTAAGAGTGTCGAACCCAACGAGGAGCAGAAGGAAATGACAAGCGGTTTTCAGTAAGGTATTCTCTGCAAGCACTGAAATTATCGGGAACAGATAGTTTTGTGATAAGGTAATTTGTAACGGGTATAACAAGTAACAAGTGTAAATAAATGGCAGCATGGTGGCCCAATCCTTTTTGTAGCAAAGGACAAGCCTGGACAAACTCTTATATAGAGAAAAGCGCTCCCGAGGACACATGGGAATTATCGTCAAGCTAGTTTTCATCATGCTCATATGATTCGCGTTCGTTACTATGATAATTTGGTATGTGGGTGGACCGGTGCTTGGGTGCTATCCTTTCTTAGACAAGCATCCCACTTATGATTAACCCTTTTGCAAGCATTTGCAACTACCAAAGAAGTATTAAGGTAAACCTAACCATAGCATGAAACATTTGGACCAAAATCAGCCCCTTAAGAAGCAACTCATAAACTAGGGTTTAAGCTTCTGTCACTCTAGCAACCCATCATCTACTTATTACTTCCCAATGCCTTCCTCTAGGCCCAAATAATGGTGAAGTGTCATGTAGTCGACGTTCACATAACACCACTAGAGGAAAGACAACATACATCTCATCAAAATATCGAACGAATACCAAATTCACATGACTACTTATAGCAAGACTTCTCCCATGTCCTCAGGAACAAATATAACTACTCACAAATCATATTCATGTTCATAATCAGAGGGGTATTAATATGCATAATGGGTCTGAACATATGATCTTCCACCAAATAAACCAACTAGCATCAACTACAAGGAGTAATCAACACTACTAGCAACCCACAAGTACCAATGTGAGGCTTTGGGACAAAGATTGGATACAAGAGATGAACTAGGGTTTTGGAGGAGATGGTGCTGGTGAAGATGTTGATGGATATTGACCCCCTCCCGATGAGAGGATCGTTGGTGATGACGAACGCGATAATTTCCCCCTCCCGGAGGGAGGTTTGCCCGGCAGAACAGCTCTGCCGGAGCCCTAGATTGGTTCCGCCAAGGTTCGGCCTCGTGGTAGTTGAGTTTCTTCCCGAAAGCTTGCTTATGATTTTTTCTCGGACGAAAGACTTCATATAGCAGAAGATGGGTACCGGAGGCCTGCCAGGGGGCCCACGAGGCTGGGGGGCGCCCCCACCCTCGTGGCCAGGGTGTGGGCCCCTCTAGTATTTTCTTCGCTCAGTATTTTTTATTAATTCCAAAAATAACTTCCGTGAAGTTTCAGGACTTTTGGAGCTGTCCAGAATAGGTCTCTAATATTTGCTCCTTTTCCAGCCCAGAATTCCAGCTGCCGGCATTCTCCCTCTTCATGTAAACCTTGTAAAATAAGAGAGAATAGGCATAAGTACTGTGACATAACGTGTAATAACAGCCCATAATGCAATAAATATCGATATAAAAGCATGATGCAAAATGGATGTATCAACTCCCCCAAGCTTAGACCTCGCTTGTCCTCAAGCGGAAGCCGATAACGATAAATATGTCCACATGTTTAGAGTTAGAGGTGTCGATAAAATAAAATACGGACATGAGGGCATCATGTTCATTCTTATAACAACAACATATATGGATATTGTCATATTATTTCTTATGCTCAAGTAATAATCTATTCACAACCTGAAGTATGAATCAGAAACTTCATTGAGAACCAACAAACTATAATTTCAGTCATTGAAGCAATTGTAATTTATCATAACATTGGAAAGAGTCAATATAAGAGCTTTTCAGCAAGTCCACATACTCAACTATCATTTAGTCTTTCAAAATTGCTAACACTCACGCAATACTTATAGGTATGGAGTTTTAATCGGACACAGAGAAAGATAGGGGCTTATAGTGTTGCCTCCCAACCTTTTACCTCAAGGGTAATGTCAACAATAATAACTCATGCTAACTTACATCCAATTGGATATATATATATATATATATATATATATATATATATATATATATATATATATATATATATATATATATATATATATATATATATATATATATATATATATCGGATCTTTCAACAGAATGTGCTTGCCAAAGGATAAAATGTAAAAAGGAAAGGTGCAGACCACCATGACTCTTGTAAAAGGTATAAGACAAAAGTAAAAGATATGCCCTTCGCAGAGGGAAGCAGAGGTTGTCATGTGCTTTTATGGTTGGATGCACGAAATCTTAATGCAAAAGAACGTCACTTTATATTGCCACTTGTGATGTGGACCTTTATTATCCAGTCCGTCGCTTTTATTTCTTCCACATCACAAGATTGTATAAAGCTTATTTTCTCCACACTAATAAGTCATACATATTTAGAGAGCAATTTTTATTGCATGCAACGACAACAACTTACTTAAAGGATCTTACTCAATCCATAGGTAGATATGGTGGACTCTCATGGCAAAACTGGTTTTAAGGGTATTTGGAAGCACAAGTAGTGTCTCTACTTGGTGCAAAGAATTTGGCTAGCATGAGAGGGAAAGGAAAGCTCCATATGTTGGATGATCCATGACAATATACTTTTTTTTGGACATAAGAAAACATAACCCATTACGTTGTCTTCCTTGTCCAACATCAACTCTTTAGTATGTCATACTTTAATGAGTGCTCACAATCATAAAAGATGTCCAAGATAGTTTATTTATATTGTAGCGACCTGACCCAAAATCGGTCAAATCTCTGTGTCTGTACCATCCCAAGATCATGCTGGTACTCACAGTACATCGATAAAGTAATCAAAGTTCAATCACACCTGAATATTATTACACGTTTCTCATATAGAGTCTTTATTACAAGGGAATAAATTTGGCTCAAGGCCAACTCATGAGAAATAAACTAATAACATCTTGAAGCGTCGAAGATAAAGCGAGTCCATCCGACTCAAAGGGCAATCGCCAAGCGCGAGCGTAGCCTCACTCTGATCGAATATACCTCTGCAACATAAGACGTTGCAGCCATGTAGGTCAGCTTTTGGAATAAGCTGGCAAGTCATGAAGAGTAACAATAATAAAGTTACTAACACTATATGCATTTTGGCTGTGGGGCTCTAAGTTTCATCATTTTGCGAAAAGCAAATTTTTCCCTACTATAGTGGACTTGCTTGCAAATTACTACAATTGTTGGTAGTTATTGAGATGGTTCAGCCAACCAATATCTCATTCCCAAATTATTAAGTCATAAAACCCCTCAAATTAATTCATTAGTTTTAGTGTTGAGATATCCAAATACTTCCAAGTTCCAGAGGCTCAAATTGTCCGTAACCGGGGACACGGCTAATCGATTAGATCTTTAACTCTGCAGAGGGTTGCGCACTTTCCCGCAAGAATCATTCCTCCTTTAAAGTCTTCGCACTTCATGGTGTTTGAAGACGGACGAATGAAACAGGGTCTTCCAAAGAGTTCTTACAGCTACTGCGGTACCCATCCAATCCTACCGTTCTTCTACATCTCGTAGTACCGCCCCGCCGAGTCACTACTAGGGTCAACCCAGCCAGAGCCCATAATGGCTTGCGGCTGCACAGTAAGCTTCCGGTCATGGGGCATCCATCCTTCTCTTCGTGGCTGGGTGAAGCTTTCAAGATGTCATGGCACTTCTCCATGCATCCCGGCCAACCACTGGTTCTCCAGGTGCCCGTCAACAAATCCTCCACCCAAGAGTGAATTTCCAAGTCCATCTTGATCATTGTAGTTCATGGGGTTGTCATCAACATTGACTCTCACATCTTGCTTATGAATTTCACTCAACCCAAAACCCGTCACGAGCATAGCAAAGTAACTACTTAATCCCGGGTCATGGTAACAAGGGATTGGTTCATCCTACCACATGATACTACTCAAGTTTAATGACTTCAAAATTTCAACTACTGCATGCATGGTGGGGTGGTGACAATTCTAATGCACAAAAACATAGGTATAGAAATAACATGATCAAAACTTGCCTTGCTGATGATCCTCGTAAGCTAAAGATTCGTAGTAGCAAGCTTCGCACTCCGGAAACTCTACCGAGACAAACAATTCACAATAAGCATATAGCAATGGGATCACATAACACAATAGCATAACAAAAGTAACATAACACACCAAAACAACCAAATCAAAATCCAAAGGAAAACTCAAAGAAAACTAATTCAAAGTTTTTCCTACTTCAAACAACAACTAAAAGTATTTTTATATAATAAAAATTTCTTAATATAACCTAATCATGGTTTTAAGTTAACTTAACAGAAAAGATTTCACTAAGCAACTAGGAGCAAAAAGAATTAATTTAAAAACTATTATAAAACTCCTATTAGGCCTAATCCAATTTCTATTAAGAAAATAAAATAAAACTTTTATTAATTATAAATAAAAGTTCATCCTATAAAGTGACAGAAACTAACCTAGAATAATCAAACACAAGTTAAAAATAAATTTATTTACTAATTAAAATATTAGGAAAACAGGAGCTAGTTAATTAATTAGGATTAAAAGATTCTGCTTAAAACTATTTATTTATTAATCCTAAAATACCCAAGTTAATTTTTGTGGTTTGGCAATGCCAAAATAAAGTTGGGACAAAAGAATCATCCAAAATTAATTTTTCTAACTCAAGTTATAGCAGATTTACTATTCTGGCTAAAACTAAAATAAAGCAATTTTAATTAATTTTAACATAGCTAAATATATATTCTACAGAAACTACATAAAATTTGCAACCCAACAAAAAAAGAATCATCTAAAAATAATAAACAGAATAAAAGATATGAATTTTTCAAAACAGAAACTATTCTGTTAAAACAGAAAAACAAAAATAAAAGAAAAAGGCCTAATGGGCCTAAACTACGCACTGTGCGTCAAATAGCCTAAATGGGCCTAGGGTTAAACTAAAACGGGCCGGGCTAAAACAAATAAACCTAACTAATTGAACCGTAACGAACCGGGCCGGTTTTCTAAAAAAGAACATACCCCTTCGTGGTCTAATCTGGGCCGTTCGTTAGAGATCGGACGGGGAGTCTCGGCGACTTACCGGCGTCCGACGGCGGCGGCGGCGGCGAGAGTGCGGTGAGGGCTTCGGGCGTCGGGGAGGTCGGGGAAGTAGCCGGCCGGGTGCGGGGGAGCTCGGGGAGGGGTTTGGTGGAGTCGGGAGTGGCCGGGGTGGTCTAGGGCGGCGACGGCCGAGTAGTATGGCGGCGGCGGAAGCTTGGACTCAGCGTGCTCGAGCGAGAGGAGAGGGGTCAGCGAGGGCTAGGGGGGAATGGGGTGGGCGTGGGCTTTTATAGCCAGGGGCCTCGGCCTCGCTTGGACGGCGATCGGGTGGATCGGGATCCGGATCCGCCGGGATCCGCGATCTCGGCGGCGACGGGCGTGGCGTGGGCGAGGTAGACGATGGGGCGGGCCCGCTGTCGATGAGAGGAGAGGGTGCGGGCGAGCGGCGACCGCCTGTGAGGCGATTGAGTGCGGGAGGGGTGAGGAGAGCTGGGGCGGCTCGGTCGGTCTTGGGTGGCAGTGGGCCGCCGGGTGGGCAGTGGTGGGGGTTTTCGGCATTTGGCTGGGCGAGGGGCCTAAATGGCGCTGGGTGGGTTTTTCCTTTTTTAAATTTATTTTTAAAATAAAACAAAACAGAGTATAACTTTTAAAATATAAATATTTTATATATGGTATATATATACAAAAATGATCAGGGGAATATTCCCTTTCATTTGAACATTTTTCCAAAGGCAAAAATCCAAACTTTATAAAAATCCATTTTTTTCAAATTCAAATAAAATTCAGATTTGAATCCAAATCTTTTGGGCAATGTTTTCCTCTGATATTTTTGGAGTGTCATGTTTACTCCTCTCATACTTTTGATCAAGTATTTATCAGGTATAGTTTTTTGAAATGTTTCCCACTTGCCAAAGTTTGAAATTCAAATTCAAAACTCAAAATTTCTCTGAAACTCCAAATGGCATTCAAATTCAAACAGGATGCATAGGATGCTTAGCTATAATTGTAAAACATTCCAAATAGGAAATTTGGGATGTTACAAACCTACCCACCTTAAGATGAATCTCGCCCTCGAGATTCGGGTTGGCTAGCAAATAGGTGCGGGTGGTCTCGAAGAAGGTCTTCGTCGCGCTCCCGTGTGGCTTCTTCCTCGGTGTGGTGACTCCACGGCACCTTGCAAAATTTGATGACCTTCTGCGGGTGACTCGCTTGCAGTCTCGAGAATTCGGACGGGTTTCTCCTTGTAGGTCGATCACCGCTGTTGTATGGCCTCTAGGGCCTTTGTGTCTCTCAACGGAACATCGGCCATGTCGGCATGACACTTCTTGGTGAGAAACATGGAAGACATCATGAACTCGGACAATCCTTCCGCAATTCCAACTTAAGCAACCTCTCCACGACGCTCGAGGATTTTGTAGGGGCCAATGAATCGGGGTGCTAACTTTCCCTTGACACCAAACCTCTTGATTCCTCGAAGTGGAGACACACGAAGGTATGCTCGATCTCCCACTTCGTAAGTCACTTCCTTGCGCTTACTGTCGGCATAACTCTTCTGTCTTGACTGTGCTATCTTGAGCCTGTCTCGAATCAGCTTGACTTTCTGTTCGGAATCCTTGATAAGATCAGATCCGAAAAGTGATCGATCTCCAACACTATCCCACAAAGAATGGTGTTCTGCACCTCCTTCCGTATAGAGCTTGAAGGGCCATCTTCAAACTGGATTGATAACTGTTGTTGTATGAGAACTCTGCGTATGGCAAATTATCATCCCAGCTAGACCCATAGTCTAGCACACAAGCTCTCAACATGTCCTCTAGAATCTGATTGACTCTCTCGGTCCATCCATCATCTGCGGATGAAAAGCTGTCATGAATTCCAGCCTCGCACCCAAAGTTTCATGCAAGCTGCTGCCAAAACTTTGAGGTAAACTGCGTTCCTCTATCGACACGATTTTCCTCGGAACTCCATGCAGACATACGATCCCGGTAATGTATATCTTGGCCAACTTAGCACTGGTATAGGTAGTCTTCACGGAATGAAGTGAGCTACCTTGGTCAAACGATCAACCACTACCCGATAGAATCATAACTGAACGGGTCTGGGTAATCCCGTGATGAAATCCATACCAAGTTTCTCCCATTTCCAATCGAGAATCAGCAAAGGTTGAAGTAACCCTGCTGGCTTCGATGTTCTGCCTTACACGTTGACAAACATCGCATATCGCTACGCACTCGCAATATCCTTCTTCATACCGGCCCACGAAACTTTCCTTCAAATCCGGTACATCTTGGTGTTGCCGGGTGAATCGAATACGGTGAATCATGAGCTTCTGAAGAATTAGCTTCTGAGCTCGGGATCATTGGGCACATAAATACGATCCTCGAACCATACAGTTCCGTGTTCATCCTTACGGAATCCTTTAGCTTTTCCTTCATCCATCTTTTGCTTTATCTCATCAATTTCCTTGTCCGACTTCTGGGCTTCACGAATCCTTTCGGCCAAAGTGGACTGTACTTCCAGAGTTGCAACAAATCCTCTCGGAACTATCTCCAGTCAGAGATCTCTGAGGTCATCGACTAACTCCTGGGGTAATCCTCCTGCTGTAAGAGTATTCACATAACTCTTACGGCTCAAAGCATCTGCTACAACATTAGCTTTACCTGGGTGGTAATGCAATCTCATGTCATAGTCCTTTATCAACTCTAGCCATCTCCTCTGCCTGAGGTTCAATTCCTTCTGCGTGAAAATATATTTCAAACTCTTGTGATCTGTGTAAACATCACAACGGTTTCCGATGAGGAAATGTCTCCAGGTCTTGAGTGCATGCACTACGGCTGCTAACTCCAAATCATGTGTGGCATAATTCATCTCATGAGGTCGTAGCTGTCTGGAGGCATAAGCTACAACTTTACCTTCCTGCATTAATACTCCTCCGAGTCCTTGACGAAGCGCCTAATAAACCTGGTATTCCTT
>JAHIAM010002749.1:0-22475 GCA_021605205.1 Aegilops longissima
ACCCTCGAAATCACTTCTATCTTTGCTATGCTAGTTGCTCGCTCTTTTGCTATGCCTATCTGCGATGCCTACCACTTGCTATTCATGCCACCCATATTGCCATGTCAGCTAACCATCCTTTCCTAGCAAACCGTTGTTTGGCTATGTTACCGCTCAGCCCTCTTATAGCGTTGTTAGTTGCGGTGGCTGAAAGTTGTTCCTTGTTGGAACATGGAGTGTTGTTCCTCTTTGGAACATGTTTTACTTGTTGGGGATATCACAATATATATTATCTCTATGTTTAACACATCTATATACTTGGTAAAGGGTGGAAGGCTCGGCCTTTGCACGTGTTTTGTTCACTCTTGCCACCTAGTTTCCGTCATCGGTGTTATGTTCCTTGATTTTGCGTTCCTTACGGTTGGGTGATTTATGGGACCCCCTTGACGTTCGCTTTGAATAAGACTCTCCGCAAGGCCAACTTTGGTTTTACCATTTGCCACCTAAGCCTTTCCCGGGTTTTGCGAGCCAGGTCATCTTATTTAACCCCGGGCCAATGCTCCTCGGTGTTGGTCCAAACTAAACCACTTGCGGTGCCACCACGAGCAACTTGGGGCATCTTCGGTTGCCGTCGTCTGCTCATCCGGATGTGCCACGAGGCGAGATATGTGCAGCTCCTATCGGTTTTCGGCTGTCGGGGCTTTTTGGTCTTGTTTTATTCTGTCGAAATGTCTTGTAGTCGGGATTCGAGATTGATCGGGTCTTCCGGTAGAAGAATAATCCCGTTGACCGTGAGAGCTTATAATGGGCTAAGTTGGGACACCCTGCAGGGTAATATCTTTAAAGCCGTGCCGGTTATGAGGCAGATGGGAATTTGTTAATGTCGGTTGTAGAAAACCTAAAGTTGACCTCAAATAAAATACACATCAACGCGTGTGTTACCGTGATGGTCTCTTCTCGGGGTCGGAAGTGAACCTGGATGTTGGAGTTATGTCGGCGTAAGTAGTTGGATCACTTCTTGATCGCTACTAGCTTCACGACCGTGCTTTGCTTCTCTTCTCGCTCTCTTTTGCGATGTAGCCACCATATATGCTGAGTAAGCTTCTGCAGCTCCACTTTAATACTATGTCCTCCTAAAGCTTAAATAGTCTTGATCTCGCGGGTGTGAGATTGCTGAGTCCCGTGACTCAGGATACTTCAACACGATTGCGAGGTTCCGATGAGGCCGGTGAGATGATTCCACCGAGCTCAAGTGGGAGTTGACGAGGCGTGGTCGTTACTATGTGTCGTTTCGGATGATCGTAGTGGTGCCCGGTTGGGATGATTCGAGGATCTGTGTTAGCATTTGGGGTATCTTCTTTTATTCGGTTCCGTAGTCGGACCTTGCGTGTACTCGAATGATGTATGTTTAACTTATGTCTTGTGTGAAGTGGCATTTGTAAGCCAATTATGTATCTTTTCCCTTCATTATTACATGGGTTGTGTGAAGATTACCTCACTTGCGACATTGCTTTCAATGCGGTTATGCCTCTAAGTCGTGCCTCGACACGTGGGAGATATAGCCGCTCGGGCGTACAAGTTGGTAATCGAGCCTTCCGACTTAGGAGCCCCTACTAGATTGTTTCTTTGGCGTTGTTGAGTCTAGGATGGAAAAATGTTTTGAGTCTTAGGATTATATATATCGGAGTAGGTTCTTTTTACTCCTCGGTCCTTCATCGCTCTGTGAGGTCTCTGACGTAGAGTTTTGACTCTTCTCTCCTCAAATTTCACTAAAATTTTTTTAGGATCACGTGGGTATCTTGGAATCGTTAGATGGTTTTGTGGCGAGAACATTGTTCTTGGTGCCTCGACATTTAGGGGTTGTGGCGGTGTCCGGGGAGTTGAGCTCCGGGTGTTGTCGTCACAATTTTATCGTTCGATTCTGGAATACGAGTTTTCCGACATGAAATCTCTTTTTCAGGTTGGTGAGATAACCACGATAGCCCGATCTTGTGAGTCTTGGAATATTGCCATGACTTGTATAACGGATGTTTTTGAAGGTCGAGGTACCCGATTTAGGATTTCTTGGTTATGTGTTGTGGATGGATCTGGTGGATCTAGGTATTTTAGTTTGGGTGATATATTTTGTGTCCCTGTTCCCCAACACCAGATTGCATAACGGAAAGTTTGGGAGTTTATAGGTGGAATTCTAGTAGCTTACGGGATATTCTTTCCGACGGATGTATGATTTGAGATTGGGGTTCAAAGTTTAGTGGTCCGCTCATTCGATCGATTCGTTGGTTGAGGCGTCTTAAAGAATCCTTGGCTATGCTGATTCGGGGGCGTCTTGTTAGTCATTCGTGGCGTCCGCTATCGTCGTGCCGTGTGAGCCCACGAACACTTTGGTGAAATCTCTATCATGTGTTTGTTCGGCTCATTCTAAAGCCAACCTTTTGTTTTCAATTGTGATGTTTGATTTGTTTCTAAGGCAGTTGTTGTTTCCATATCCTTTATCTAAGTGGCTTCTCACCTTCTTGGGCGTGTGATGAGTAACTTTGGAATTCATTCGTTCATTCTTGTTGAATGTTTATTGTGAAGACTATATGTTGCAATTTCTATCCGTTGATTCTACTTATCATTTGTCTATCAAAGGACTAACGGATGTCACCCTCTTGGGATGGCTCCATGTGGCGTCGAATCCGGATCGCAATGATGGGGATCGGTCGAATCCTCCACCTCCACCTCCACCTCCGCCTCGGCGGCAAGCTATTATGGCAGCCACCAATGCCAATGCTGAATGATTTTGCATCTCTTGCAAGAACGTGCTCGGGCAAGGCAATCAAGGCAATCAAGGCAATCAAGGTCAAGGCAACAATCAGCCACACTTTGCTACTCTCGATCGGTTTCTCGCTAATCAGCGAAGTCTTTCGGTTTGTGTTGAGGCAACAGGCGGACGATTGGTTAGTGGATATCTGCAAGCATTTGGTAAGCAATGTCGGACTGAGGACTTTGTCAAGTTTGCATCGTTTCAACTCAAGGATCAAGCGCTGAGTGGTTCGCAATACAAAGATTCGGGAGGTCGTGTCATTACAGGATGAGTTCCGTGATTTCGAGCTCATCACATTCGAAGAGTGTTGTTGAGCAAGCGTGAGAGTTCCGCAATCTCAAGCAAGGCACCTTTCATCTATCAATACAATATCCAGTTCGAGCTTCGCTCGTTTTGCTAAGCAAGATGTACCGATGAAAGGTATGATCTATCGGTTCGGTGATGCGAGAGGATTGCAATTACCTCTTGTCTGTTTGAGCGAGATAAGTATGATGATTTCTACAACATGGCACTCAAGCAAAGCAGCACAACTCAAATCTGAGGCTTCTAAGAAGAAATCAGGGATCGATTCAGTCCTCCTCGTCCTCTCAAGTGGCAGCCAAGCGAAGTTTTATCGCCCCCTCCTCCGTTCCGTCGCCTTACCGAGAAGAACTCGGTGGCGTGGATCTTCCCACCCACCCAACCCAAGCTATCGAACAAGTCTAATTCTCAAGCTCCAAGGTCAAGTGCTCCTTACCGTCCGCTCTCGAGGTCACTTGCAACAAGTGTCGGCGAAGGGTCACTATCGAACAAGTGCTTCAACGGGCGCCTTCCGCCTCCTCCTCTGTGAAATCTTCCGGCAATGCGGTTGGTCAAGCATAATCCCAAGTATGCCAAGGTCAATATGATGAATGCAGCTCAGCGGAGGATTCTTGGATGTGCTAATGGGTAATCTCTCGTTAATGATATTCTGCTAAAGTCTTATTTGATCTTGGTGCATCGCTTTCTTTCATTTGAGACCTTTTGTTGCCAAGCATGAATTTGTGACGGAAGAAATTCCTATTCCATTGAAGATCATATCCCGGGTAACAGATGACTTCTCAGTGTTGGTTCCCAATGTCTCTATCAAGATGGGCGATTATAGATTTCTTTCTAAACCGGTGGTTCTTGGCGACTCGGATATTGATCTTATTCTCGGGATGGGTGGCTTTATCGGCACAAAGCTCGCTTGATTGTGCTGCGGAAATTCAATTGACTCATTCTTCTAATGATGTGATCATCTATGCCTCTGTGATGAAACTATTGGTTGTTTTCTCTCAATGAGAAAAGCGAATTGAATGCCATTCTCGATTCGGTCGTTTGTGAGTACCAAGATGTCTTTCGAGAAGAGCTTGGGTATGCCTCCTCATCGGCCGGTCGAGTTCGTTATCGATCTTGAGCGAGCCTTGAACCCGTTTGCAGCGTCCATACAAGCTTGGACCTGATGAGTGAGGGAATTGAAGAAGCAGCTCGATGAACAAGGCGTCGGGTTTGATCGAGACGAGTTCATCTCCTTGGGGTTGTGGTGTTCTTTTGTCGGAAGAAGGATGGCGCGGACCGACTTTGCGTCGATTACCGTCCATTGAATAAGAAGACAATCAAGAACAAGTATCCACTTCCCAACATCAATGAGCTTTCGAGCAACTCAAAGGTGCTACGGTGTTCTCTAAGCTTGACCTCCGTTGGGGTATCATCGATTCGCATTCGTGAACAAGATATTCCCAAGCGCATTAGAACAAGTTTTGGTTCTTATGAATATCTTGTCATGTCTTTCGGCCTCGTCAATGCTCCTCCAACTTTCTCTCGGATGATGAACTTCATATTCAATCCTTACACCAATGAATTGTCTTGGTCTATCTTGATGATATCTTGGTCTTCTCCAAGAATAAGAAGGATCATGCCAAACATTTGCGATTGGTGCTAGACAAGCTCAGAGTACCAATTCTATGCTAAGTTCTCCAAATGTGAATTCGGCTTGATGAAGTGCTTTATCTTGGTCATATCATCTCCAAGGGCATATTTGTTGATCGAGAAGGTGTCCAATTGTGAATTGGGAACCTCCTCGAATGTCAAGCACTCAGCTTTCTTGGTCTTGCAAGCTATTGCGAAGATTAGTTGAGAACTTCTCCAAGATTGCAAAGCCTCTTTCCAACCTCCTCGGAAGAATGTGAAGTATGTGGTCTCCCGAGTGTGGCGTTGCTTTCAATACTCTCAAAGAGAAACTTCGTCACAGCTCTGTTACGACTCCTCTGATGAATCCAAGCCTTATGAAGTTTTACGTGTTGCTTCTCTTCAAGGTCTCGGTCTTGTGTTAATGCAAGAAAGAGTTGTGGCCTATACCTCTGGTTGAAGCCCAGAGAAGAACTACCCCACTCACGATCTTGAGTTGGCGGCGATTGTCCATGCTTTGATTACTTGGAGACATCTCTTGTTGGGAAGGAAAGTGGACATTTTCACTGATCACAAGAGTCTCAAGTACATCTTCACTCAGCCTAACCTCAACCTCAGGCAGACTCGATGGGTGAAATGATTCAAGAGTACAACCCAAGTATTGTATACTCCGGGCAAAGCCAACGTCATTCGGATGCTTTGAGCGGGAAAGCTTCTTGCAGATCTAATCCTCAAGCCCTTTCAGCGGATCTCTGTGAATCTTTCCATAAGCTGAATCTTCAAGTTGTTCCTCAAGGCTTTCTTGCCAACCTCATAGTCTCTCCTACTTTGGAAGATCAGATTCGTGAGGCTCAACTTCGGATACCATGGTGAAGAAAGTGAAGCGTGGTATCGACAAGGGCATTCCAAGTACAAGTGCTTCCATGTTGATGACAAAGACACTCTGTTCTTTGAGGACGGATTATGGTTCCTAAGGGTGATCGAGAAAAGTCATTATGAGCGAGGCTCACAATTCGCTTCTATCCATTCATCACGGAAATGCGAAGATGTACCATGACCTCAAGCAGTCATATTGGTGGACTCGAATGAAGGCGAGAAATTGCTCAATTCGTGAGCAGTGTGATGTCTGCGAGAAGAGTGAAGCGAACACCAAAGACCAGTGGTCTCCTTCAACCTCTTGCTATTCTGAATGGAAGTTTGATCATATTGAAATGGACTTCGTGTTGGCTTTCCAAAGTCCAAGCGTGGAAATGATGCTATCTTCGTTGTCATTGACAAGCTTACTAAAGTGGCTCATTTTCTTCCTATCAAAGAATCCATCACTGCAGCTCGGTTGGCGAGCTATACACCTCGAGTTGTCTCCTTGCGGCATTCCACAAGTGATCTCTTGGACCGTGGCAGCATCTTTACCTCCAAGTTAAGAGTCTTTTGAAGGCCATGGGCACCAACATTCGTTTCACACATTTCCATCCTCAAACAAGTGGCCAAGTTGAGCGAGTTAATCAAATTCTTGAAGATATGCTCGGGGCTTGTGTCATTTCCTTGGTATGAAGTGGGAAGATTGTCTCCCTTATGGAGTTCTCTTAAACAACACTTCCAAGCGAGTTGGGCAAGGCCCCATTGAAATTCTCTATGGCGAAAGTGCGTACTCCTCTCAATTGTGCAGGGATGAGCCCAACTTCTTGGCAATGAGTCCCGAAGCGGAAAATGTGCAAGGTCATTCGTGAGAATCTCAAAGAGCGTAATGGAAAAGCTATTATGATGAAAAGCACCGTGATGTGGCTTTTGAACGGAACCATGTCTACCTGCGTCTCTCAATGAAAGGTACTGTCAAACCCGGTATCAAAGGAAGCTTGCCCCTAGATCGTGGGTCCTTTCAAGATCATTGGGAAAACGATTCGCCTATCAACGATTCCATCCAACTTGCAAGCTCGATGTGTTTCACGTGTCAACCATAAGTGCTTCAAGACTCTGAGCACTATCAACGAAGAGATTGACCTTCAAGAAGATCTCTCTTATCATGAGCACCCGTTGCTATTCTTGAAGAAAGGCGCAAGACTCGCAACAAGTCAATCAAATTCCAAAGTGAAGTGGTCACACCATTCCGACCGAAGCTACGGGGCGGAGGATCACCTCCGTTCGGTATCGGAGTTCTTTCGGTCCTAGATCTGGGGCGAGATCCTCTTGAGTGGTGGAGTGTTGTCACCGGATGTAAACTTCCCTTTTTGGAATATATCAATTTGACCTCATCCAATTCTTGTGGGTTCTTGTCATGCTTGGCCTCTTTGGTTTGGTTATGTTGGGTTTTCTCTTTTCTTGTTTTGCTCCTTTGCCTTATTGCATTTGTGCCTTTTGTCATATTGCTTTCCCTCCTTATCATGTGATTGTGGTGTTCCCTTACATGTCATATGGTTGTGGTTTTCCTTGCATGTCATGTGGTTGCATATGCCTTCCTCACTTGCATTACCATCTCCTCCTTCCTCTACTTCTTTCCTTTTCAAATGCCATATATTTCCTTTCCTAATTAATGTTCATCTTCTCCCTAAAAATCTTGCTTGTTGCACAAAACTCCCTGCCAAATAATCTCCTCATTTGAAGTTGTTATGGTCGGGTTCAAAATGGCACAAGTTTGAAATATTTTCAAACTTGCATTATTTTCTACCTTTAAAATGTCCATTTCAATTTATTTAAATAGAGGAGAATTCGGGGTGTGGGGATATTTTCTTTACTAAAATCTTTTCTTTTCTTTCGCACTTTCTTTTCTCTCCTTTTATTTTTAAAAGGAAAAAAGAAGAAGGGCAGCAGCAGCGATGGCAGCCACTCCTCCCCACACAGGCCCCGCCTCCCAGGAGCCCGGCCCGGCTCCCAGCCAAGCCCGAGAGGAGGCGCCAGCCCGCTCGCTCTCTCCTGCCTTGGCGCACACAGCTCACTTACCGCTGGAGTCCGTCCACGTGGCGCCCGGCCCGCTGTGGCGCCGGTGCTCCTCACCCCTTTCCCCTCCTCCATGGCCATGGGGACCCGAGCACGAGAGCACGAGCTCGGCGTCGCCCTAGCCCTCTACTTATCCCTCTCCTCATCAGACCGCACCTAGGGTTCCCTCTCCCTCTACGCCGCCGCCAGTGAGAAAACCCCAATTCGCCCGCCCTTCCGGTCAGCGGCTGAAACCGTCTCCATCGCCGGCGTGCTCTCCGTACCCCATCCGCAGCGCCTTGTCCGTCGCCTTCCTCGTGTCGACTCACGTCCACGGCGTCGACTACGAGGGCGGATCGCCAAGTCCGCAGCGCCTGTACCTGTCTTCCTCTCGGTCGGGTTCGGCGAATCTTGAGCTCGACCTCGTCGCCCGTCGGCCCGTCTTCGTCCCGATTCCGTGTCCTAGGGTAAATATAACCCCCTTCCTCCTGCTCCTTCTTGCGTCGTTAGATCCCGTGAAGTGGTCCGATCCATGTTAATTGGCGCTTCGCCGTGCTCCGGCGTGCTTTCGTGTAGTGGGTTCGGTTTGTTTTGCGGCGGCGTAGATGCCACGATTTCCTGGGTTTGCCCCTTCTCGAGTTCGTGGTGCCTCGTGCACCAGCCTTGTCCAGGGCGCAGCCCTGTAGCCGCCGTTGCTTGGCGGTCGCGTGTTCTTCTCTTTTAGTTCAGGGCCTGTTAGTTGGGTCAAGTGCTGGCGTCTGGTTCCTACGGATCCCTACCCTAGCCAGCTGGTGGGCTCCGCTCTCCCATGTGGCGACAGGTTCGAACAGTAGCCCTCCCCCTTTATTTCTTTGTTTTCACGCTCCTCCGCTTGGCTCTGCTGCAGCAGTAGTTAGGACCAGGCCTTTTACGTCGGTCTCCGCGCTAGCCCGTGGTGTAGAGTCGAGGATTCCAGGGGAGACCGGTTTGAATCCCACAGGGCTCTTTTCTCCCCCTTTTAAACCTGTTTCACCTTGTCTCTATGATTGGGGCCATCTTGTCGACCTCTCAGCACCCTCCTCCATGCATATTTTTTCCCTTTCCATTTCCGACCTTGTATCATTTCTGTTTTAGGCAAGTCCAAATCTGGACATTTCCAAATCTGGAAATTGCCAATTCATCAACTTCCTTTTTAGGCAGTTTTAACTTATTGTTTTGTGATGATTTTTCTACCTAACATATTATATATGTTTTTGGGGTAGAAAATCCCACCAATGGTGGCATTAGTTTTTGCATTTGGGCAAGTTTATGTTCATGTTTTTTGCATCATGGTTAGGTGTTGTTTTCTTTGGGCATATTTACTTGAATCATGCTATGAGGTAGTTTGCACCCATGCATGGCTTTGTTTCTTCATGCTTTGTTATCGTGGGTTTCTCACCATTCTTGTTGTGCCCGTCATATCCAACCCGTGCATCCGTTTCGGTGATCTCTATATCGATTTCTCAAAATCATCTCATCTTTCGATGGCATGCTTGGTTTGCCAAGATGATGCTGGTTTTCCATTACCTTCGGAGTGCACTTACGCTTTTATCATCATGCATTTCATGTCATGTTGCATCATGTTGATTGTGCATTGCACCGTGATTTATTGTGGTTCCTTGTTTGTTGTTGTTTTGGGGTAGGAGGCGAGAAGCGGCTTACGAGAACTTTGTTAGCGTTTTCGAGGATCAACTTTCGACAACTCTGAGAACATTGCGAGCAAGATGATCATACCCTCGAAATCACTTCTATCTTTGCTATGCTAGTTGCTCGCTCTTTTGCTATGCCTATTTGCGATGCCTACCACTTGCTGTCATGCCACCCATATTGCCATGTCAGCCTCAACCATCCTTTCCTAGCAAACCGTTGTTTGGCTATGTTACCGCCGCTCAGCCCCTCTTATAGCGTTGTTAGTTGCGGTGAAGCTGAAAGTTGTTCCTTGTTGGAACATGGGTGTTGTTCCTCTTTGGAACATGTTTTACTTGTTGGGATATCACAATATATATATATACGCTATGTTTAACACATCTATATACTTGGTAAAGGGTGGAAGGCTCGCCTTTTGCACAGTGTTTTGTTCCCTCTTGCCACCCTAGTTTCCGTCATACCGTGTTATGTTCCTTGATTTTGCGTTCCTTACGGGTTGGGTGATTTATGGGACCCCCTTGACAGTTCGCTTTGAATAAGACTCGTCCGATAAGGCAACTTTGGTTTTACCATTTGCCACCTAAGCCTTTCCCGGGTTTTCGCGAGCAGGGTCATCTTATTTTAGGGCCAATGCTCCTCGAGTGTTGGTCAAACTAAACCCTTGCGGTGCCACCACAGAGCAACTTGGGCATCTTCTGCGTCGTACTGCTCATCCGGATGCTGAGCGAAGATGTGCAGCTCCTATCGGGTTGTCGGCACTGTCAGGCGGCTTCTTGTCTTGTTTTATGCTGTCGAAATGTCTTGTAGTGGGATTCGAGATTGATCGGTCTTCGGTAGAAGGAATAATCCGTTGACCGTGAGAGCTTATAATGGGCTAAGTTGGGACACCCTGAGGTAATATCTTTGAGCCGTGCAGCGGTTATGAGGCGGATGGGAATTTGTTAATGTCGGTTGTAGAAACCTAAAGTTGACCTCAAATAATATACACATCAACGTGTTGTTAGTGATGGTCTCTTCGGCGGAGTCCGGAAGTGAACACGTGTTGGAGTTATGTCGGCGTAAGTAGTTCGGGATCACTTCTTGATCGCTACTAGCTTCTGACCGTGCTTTGCCTCTTCTCGCTCTCTTTTGCGATGTAGCCACCATATATGCTAGTGCTTGCTCAGCTCCACTTTAATACTATGTCCTCCTAAAGCTTAAATAGTCTTGATCTCGCGGTGTGAGATTGCTGAGTCCCCGTGACTCACAGATACTTCCAACACGATTCTGAGAGTTCCGATGAGGCCGTCGAGATGATTCCACCGAGCTCAAGTGGGAGTTCGACGAGGAGCGTTAGTCGTTACTATGTCGTTTTCAGATGATCATAGTGGTGCGGTTGGGATGATTCGAGGATCGTGTTAGCATTGGGGTATCTTCTTTTATGCAGTTCGTAGTGGGACCTTGCGTGTACTACGAATGATGTATGTTTAACTTATGTCTTTGTGTGAAGTGGCGTAAGCCAACTGTATCTTTCCTTCATTATTACATGGGTTGTGAAGATTACCTCACTTGCGACATTGCTTTCAATGCGGTTATGCCTCTAAGTGCCTCGACACGTGGGAGATATAGCCGCATCAGGCGTTACAACCAATCTATCCCCTAGGAGCATGCAGCGTAGTGCTTTGGTTTTTGATGACTTGTAGATTTTGCAATAAGTATGTGAGTTCTTTGTGACTATTGTTGAGTCCATGGATTCGCCTCACACTTCATCATTCCTAGCCTCTTGATCTTGAGTGCATTGCCCTTTCTCACATTGAGAGTTGGTGCAAACTTCGCGGTGCATCAAACCCGTGATATGATAAACTCTTTCACACATAAACCTCCTTATATCTTCCTCAAAAAGCCACCATACCTACCTATTATGGCATTTCCATAGCCATTCCGAGATATATTGCCATGCAACTCTCACCATTCCGTTTATCATGACACATTCATCATTGTCATATTGCTTAGCATGATCATGTAGTTGACATAGTATTTGTGGCAAGCCACCATTCATAATTCTTCCATACATGTCTCTGGTTCATCGCATATCCTAGTACACCGCCGGAGGCATTCATATAGTCATACTTTGTTCTAGTATCGGTTGTAATCATTGAGTTGTAAATAAATAGAAGTCGATGATCATCATTTTCTAGAGCATTGTCCCAAGTGAGGAATACAAAAGAAAGGCCATAAAAGAAGGCCCAAAAATGAGAGAAAAGAGAAGGGACAATGCTACTATCCTTTGCCACACTTGTGCTTCAAAGTAGCACCATAATATTCATGATAGAGAGTCTCTTTTTTGTCACTTTCATATAGTGGGACTTTTCATTATAGAACTTGGCTTGTATATTCAACAATGGGCCTCCTCAAGTGCCCTAGGTCTTGTGAGCAAGCAAGTTGGATGCACACCACTTAGTTTCTTTGTTGAGCTTTCATACATTTATAGCTCTAGTGCATCTGTTGCATGGCAATCCCTACTCCTTGCATTAACATCAATCGATGGGCATCTCCATAGCCTATTGATTAGCCTCGTTGATGTGAGATCTTCTCCTTTTGTCTTCTCCACATAACCCCCATCATCATATTCTATTCCACCCATTGTTGCTATGTCCATGGCTCGCTCATATATTGCGTGAAAGTTTATAGGTTTGAGATTACTAAAGTATGAAACAATTGCTTGGCTTGTCAGCGGGTTGTGCATGATGAGAGCATTCTTGTGTGCGAAAATGGAGCATGACAAAACTATGATTTTGTAGGATGAACTTTCTTTGGCCATCTTATTTTGAGAAGACATAATTGCTTAGTTAGTATGTTTGAAGTATTATTATTTTTTATGTCAATATGAACTTTTGTCTTGAATCTTTGGGATCTGATTCATACCACAATCAAGAAGAATTACATTGGAATTATGCCAGTAGCACTCTGCATCAAAATTCTTTTTTATCATTTACCTTTCGAGGGCGGTGCTTTAAGGGATGCGATACGTCTCAGCGTATATATAATTTTGATTGCTCCATGCTATATTATCTCTTTTTTGGACAATATTGGGCTTTATTTTCCGCTTTTATATTATTTTGGGACTAACCTATGCTGGAGGCCCAACCAGTGCTGTATTTTGCCTATTTGAGTTTGGAAAAGGAATATCAAGCAGAGTCAAGCGAATGAAACCTTACAGGCGTGATTTTCTCACCGAACATGATCCATGAGACTTGGACCTAAGTCAAGGAAGCTTTGAGGAGGGCATGAGGTGAGGGCACGCCACCCCAGTGCGCCCTCCCACCCTCGTGGGCCCCGTTGCTGCACCGGCGTACTTCTTCCTCCTATATACCTACATACCCCAAGCGATCCGAACAGGGAGCCAAAACCTAATTCCAGCCATGACCTTACATACCCACGAGATCCCATCTTGGGGCCTGTTAGAACTCATTGGAGGGCATCCACGGAGCTTCTACATCATCACCATAGCCCCTCCGATGAAGTGTGGTAGTTTACCTCAGACCTTGGGTCCATAGTTAGTAGCTAGATGGCTTCTTCTCTTCTTGGATCTCAATACAATGTTCTCCCCCTCTCTGTGGAGATCTATTCAATGTCTCTTCTTTTTGATGTGTTTGTTGAGACCAATGAATTGTGGGTTTATGATCAAGATTATCTATGAACAATATTTGAATCTTCTCGAATTCTTTTGTATGATTGGTTATCTTTGCAAGTCTCTTGAATTATCAGTTTGGTTTGGCCTACTAGATTGGTTTTCTTGCAATGGGAGAAGTGCTTAGCTTTGGGTTCAATCTTGCGGTGTCCTTTCCGGTGTGATAGGGCAAGAGCACATATTGTATTGTTGCCATCGAGGATAACAAGATGGTTTTTTATCATATTGCATGAATTTATCCCTCCACATCATGTCATCTTGCTTAAAGGCGTTACTCATTTCATGAACTTAATACTCTAGATGCATCTGGATAGCGGTCGATGAGTGGAGTAATAGTAGTGATCACGGGGAAGGAGTGGTCTAGTTGTCAAATGCGTGATGCCTATACATTATCATACCTAGATATTCTCATAACTATGCTCAATTCTATCAATTGCTCAACGATTCGTTCACCAATAAAATACTTATGCTCTTGAGAGAAGCCACTATGGCCCTGGTCTATTTCATCATATTAATCTTCAACACTTTGCTATTACCTTTGCTTTTTACTTTGCTTATTTTACTTTGCATCTTTATCATAAAATACCAAAAATATTATCTATCATCTATCGAGATCTCACTCTCGTAAGTGACCGTGAAGGATTGACAACCCCTTATCGTGTTGGTTGCGAGGTTATTGTTTTGTCTTGAGCACAAGGGACTGCGCCTAGCCTCCCTGGATTGATACCTTGGTTCTCAAAAGCTGAAATACTTAAGCTACTTTGCTGCATCATCCTTTCCTCTTCAGGAAATCCAGCATGATGCTCAAGAGGTAGCAGTCTCTAATAATTGCTCCTTTTCAGCCCAGAATTCCAGTGACATTCTCCCTCTCCTTATGTAAACCTTGGAAATAAGAGAATAGGCATAAGTAGGCATAACGTGTAATAACAGCCCATATTGCAATAAATATCGATATAAAAGCATGATGCAAAATGGGCGTATCATCTTCTTGCTAACATCAATGCTTAAACTGACAAGCTTTTCCCATTCAAAATATGAAATGCCTATGATTGTGGAGCGGGTAGGGTTTGTCATGGGTTTGTCATCAAATAGTCCGTTGGCTCAAGGTGTGAAAGAATGATTGGAGAACCATTCGATGTATGTGCATGATGAAGTATTATGGAGGGACCAAACCATCCCGAACATTTTGTGTAGTTCCACAAAATCAAAGTGAGCATCCCTATGGATTCGTATTTATATGTTGCAAGAAAACAAAGACATTAGCACACACGTGAATATTTGATCAATGTCAACCCTGTCGGTGGGTGACAAAGCGAAAATCTGATAAGCAGTTACCATACGGATGCTACATCATTGTTTGCTTGGTGACATTAACAGTTCGGAGTCACAATCACGGCTTCTTGTTTGGGCACTTGTTTGCTTCAGTGTTCCTTTGAACCACAGTAAAATAGCCATCTCCTTCCTTCAATCTTTACATAAGTGCATCTAGTGCCTTAGTGATTTTGGTGGATTGAAGACTTATAGGTTAAGGAACTAATGCATTTGTGAGTGTACACAGGTCTATAAGTCTATGAGGTTTGATATTCTGAGAGAAATCGACCCTAAAATGAAGTTCTTCATTGAAGACTTTGATATTACGAAGACTTTAGAAGACTTTGAAAGTGAAGAAATTGGTGTGACCTTGAAGACTTGGTATTCATTTGAGGAACATAAGCGTGAAGACTTTTGTTTCGTAGTTTCATTTTCTCTTTCTTGAGTCATAGAACACCAAATCTTTGTTAAAGAAATTAGAGGAAATACTAAGGAAAAATTTCCATGTGATGCTCAACTCAAATCCTACACCTACCAATCCCTTGAGTGAAGCCTTTGGAAATCTCATGATTCAGTCAATTTCTTGAGTGTGAGGCAAGTTCTTACAGTGTTGAGAATTTGTTACGGCGAGGAGTTAAGGTCGCCGGTCGGATTGCCTACGATGAGAACATGATAGCCACGAGGAATTTGGATTCAAATTTCGACCGTTCTTTGTCTTGGCGGCATTTGTCCCAAATATCTTATCCACCTAACGGTCATATCATTGAAGGGCATTTATGTCTTATCATGTCGGGCTGCTCCTAGGCTATAAATAGCACCCCTACAACCACTAGCTGGTTGGCTGCTCGAACTTGACACTTGTCATTTGAGAACAACCCATCCTCCGAGACTTTGGCGAAAATCATCAAGTGAGAAAACCCAAAACCAAACCCTACAAACCCAAAGTGATTGAGCATCAGAAGAGATTGATCTGCGTGGATCCGCATTATTACCTTTGAAGACATGCTTCTTCCAGACGGTTAGGCGTCATGGTCTAGAAACATCCAAGAGGAATTGTGGATCGCCAGTGACCAAGTCTGTGAAGGTTTGGAAATCGCTGAAGACTTACCACGAGTGATTGGGCGAGTGCTGTGACCTTAGTTCAAGGAGAATCTGGTGAGGACTTGGTGTCTGAGCTGCGTGCTCGGCTGGTGTCCGGGCTGTGTGTCTCGAGTTTAAATACTCAGCCGCTCCAACGGAGCGTACAAGCCCAGGGCAGTTGGAACTGTCTACAAATCATTGTCTTCACCACCAACCTAGCTGGTTCTATTTCCTCAACCCTTTCATTTCCTCATTCTTGTGTTGAGTGTTTGTTCATATCGTGTTTGAAGACTTTGGTGAAGACTTTCTCAATTTCCTCAGTTCAATTTCTTGATCTGTTTGTCTTCATCTTGTTATCTGTGATTCGCTACGTACTCTTTGCTTGTCTTCATTTCATCATGATGACCATGCGTTATTCATTATGCTTACTTGAGTACTTATTCACCAAGTAGTTCTTAGCTAAGAATTTCCTCACAACAAATTCCTCGTTGAAGAATTCATAAAAACGCCTATTCACCTCTAGTCGATATAGCACTTTCAATTGGTATCGAGCAAGGTACTCCTTGTTACGTGATTTTAGTTTAACCACAGGTTTTTAGTTATATGGAGCCGCGAGGTATGATCAAGGTCTCAGCGGGTGTCCTACCTTTGATGGGACGGACTACCCTCTTTGGAAGAACAAGATCGAATGCATCTTGAAGCAGACAACGATCTACGGTATGTTGTGGAAAATGGTGTTCCCTCGGTCACCTTCTCGAATCTGCGATGTGAAGAGATTCAAGCAACTCGATTCTCAAGAAAAGAATATCATATGCCATCGAGCAAGGTCAATATGGAAGTGAGTGCTTTGGAGCGCCAAGCTCATCAGGGACAGGCTGTCCAAAGTAAATGAAGGAGTCTCAACTCAGCGTGACTCGAGTTGATGTTCTTGAAATCTCTTCAACCGCTTCAAAGACTCGACAGCGAAAATGTTCAACAAACCTTGATCGCCTCAGCGACATCTCAAATGAGCTTCAAGCACTTGGTGCCATGACATCACCGACCATGAGGTGGTGAAGAAATTAAGATAAACGATTCCTCATTTGATACTCGCGATGATACAAACAGCTGACTACAAGTCACTTGATCTGCCGATATCCTCGAAAGGCTAAATACTCGAGTTCGACTTGCAAAAGAGATCTCTATGGTTCTAGCTATGGAAAACCACGTGCCCTAAAGGCCAAGGCGTGTACGAATCTGAGTGTGAAGACTACGGTAGTAGCCTTGGAGATCTGAAGAATTGGGCAGGAGCTAACGCGCTCGTGAAGAAATTCGAAGTTCTCAAGGCGTGGTTGCTTTGGAAAATCCTCAAAAGCGGTGATTCCTCATCCGGTGACTATAAGAAGACTTTGTCACAAATGCAGAAACCTGGTCACTACATCAAGATTGTCCTCGATTGGAAAAGAATTAAAGAAGAAGAAACACAAGGATTACATTTCGATGGCTTGAAGAAGAAGAAATCATCGAAATCTTCATCATCAAAATCCTCAAAGCCTTCTTCTCTGAAGAGCAGCTCCAAAAGGCTCGGGCATTCATTGGCAAGAAATGGACTCTGAAGCTGAATCGAGAACATGAGGAAGGAGGCATCGAGAGAAGAATCAATGCGGTGTGGCAGTCTAGCTCTAGCTCTTGCTTTCGTCGACAAGTCCATCTTCAACTCTGAAGAAAATGACCTCACCAACAAAGCTGATGAAATAGTGATGACTCGCTCCACCTATTGCTTCATGGCAAAGGGTGCCAAGGTACTCAAATATACCTCCTCGAATCTAGTGAAAATGAATCGATGAAGATCTAAGCCCAGTTACTCAAAACTTGCTAAGATTGCTAAAACAACAAAGGGCTTTGGAAAGGTTCAAAACATGCTAGATAAAGTGATGATATGTTAGGTGAAGAAATGGATCGCACTAAAGCACTGTTGAAAATCTTGAGACTTGGTCTAGGTTTGACAGACCTTCAAGGTCATCATAACTCTCTTATCGATCATGAAACTTTCTTATGAATTTCTTCAAAAGCAAGATCTTGAAAGCTAAGAGTGAGTTATGAAGATCTTGAAGGAAGATGATTCATTACTTGCTCAACAAATCAGCGCTTCTCGGGAAGAATTTGTTCCTCCATGCTTAAAGTGCATTGAGCGTGAATCTGCTAATTCTTCACCTGAATGTTCAAATGCTTCAGCTGTTACAAATTCTTCACTTGCCTCTGCTATCACTAATTCCTCATCGAGGACATTGCTAGTATCACTTGACGATCACGGGGCTGAAGGAATTGTATATAGACGAGCATGTACAAAAGCCTCAAAGGGCATCAGACTCTTTGTGATGTGCTTAAAAGAGATCCTCAACAGGAACCCTAGGAAAGAGGTATTGCCTTTGAGAGAAACTCAATCTGATGGAACATATTGGAAGCTTTGAGCGGTATCCCAAAACCTCATGGGTTCTGCAAGGGACCTCCAGTTGATCCATCTAACTTATCGGCTTTACATGAAATCTCTCATTCTTCGATGAGTCATTTGACTCAACTATAAACTGTTCAAAAATCAGAATGGTGAAGTATTTGCTAGATATGTTGGCACTAATGCGAGACGGTTCCCTATGAAGAAAATCTGGGTTCCCAAGAAGTGCCTTGAAAGTCTTGGTGAATGTCCTCATGACACCACACATGAAGAATAAACCCGAATCAAATTCTTCATATGGACCAAATTCTTCATATGGATCCAAGTCCTCATACGGACCAAATTCCTCACGTGGATCAAATTCCTCAAAGGATCAAAGTCCTCATATGATTATCATCGTGCTAACAACTCATTTAGCGAGGAGTGAGCTAAGGGCTATGAATATGTGCATTATTCTTCAAACCAATATGTTCATAAGTCCTCGAAGAATTTCTCACCTTATTCATATGCTTACCTAACCCCTCTTATGTGAAACAAAATGGATTGGCCTCTATGCCACCATTCTCATATGGTGCTATGAGTGATGAACTCTTTGCCACCTTGAGATGTGGGTGGTGAAGAAAAGAACTAATCTCTTACTGAAGTCAGGTCTCAGGCGTGCCTTAACGTCTGAAGAATTTCTTTGAGGACGACAAAATTGCACGAAAGGGCCTTGAGCTAATCATGATGAAATGAACTTTCATTTCACCGTCCTCATCTTGCTTATCAATCTTTTGATGAAATTCATCGATGAACTTGATATCATATTCTTCATGATGAAGTATATGAGATGTAAGTTATACTAATTCATCTGCGGGATGATCAACCCAAAACCAGAGTGGGTTCTCGATAGTGGATGTACAAATCACATGTTGGTGACAAGAATCTATTGATGGATGCTCCTTATCACCGTCACATCTGAAGCATATCATCTTCTTGACAAAGGCAAAAGTCAGGTATTGGGTCTTGGTAAGGTTGCGATCTCTAAGGACATACACATGGACAAGTCATGCTTGTTGAGTCCTTAGGATACAACCTCATGTCGATCTCAATGCTTTGTGATCTTGATATGGTTGTTATCTTTGGCAAATATCGTTGTGTTGTGATTATGGAAGCGACAATTCCAAAGTCTTGAAGGCTTTAGGAGAGGAGACTTGTATATTGTTGATTTCTCTCGGGACCACAACCAGCCGTGTGTCTACTTGCAAAAGCGGAAGGCTGGCTATGGCATCGGCGACTTAGTCATGCAGGCATGAGGAATTTACTGCGCTTGCAAAGAAGAAGCATGTCATTGGCATTGAGAATGTCAAATTCCTCAAGGATCACTTGTGTGGAACTGTGAAGCTGGAAAAATGACCAAGGCCAAGCATCCAGTGAAGACTATCATGACCACTACTCGTCCTTGAATTGCTTCACATGGACCTCTTTGGTCCCAATCATTACTCATTGTCGTTAATGATGCATCTCTATATGGCTTTGTTATTGTTGATGATTACTCTCGTTACATGGGTACACATTATTGCCTACAAAATCAAGTGCGGAAGTCTTCAGCGATTTTCCTCGAGGCTTCAACTAACTTTGGTGTGAAGATCAAACACATCGGGGTGACAATGGGCCTGAGTTCAAGAATTCGGTCTTGATGCCTATCTTGATGAACTTGGTATTACTCATGAGTTATCTCCTTATACTCCTCGGCAAAATGGCGTCGTGGGCGCAAGAACAGAACTCTTGTTGAGATGGCGCACTATGCTTGATGAATACAAAGCGCCTAGTCGTTTTTGGATTGATGCAATTGATAGCGTGCCACATCATCAACAGTATATCTTCACAAATTCTTCAAAAGACTGCCTATGAACTCCTCGCGACAAGAAACCCAATGTAAGTTATTTCAAAGTCTTGATTGCTAAATGCTGGATTAGAGATCCTCATCACAATTCTAAATTTGCACGAAAGCACATGAAGGTTTATGCTTGGTTACGGAAGGACTACGCACCTCTGAGTCTTCAACATCGCTCTTCACAAGATTGTTGACCTTGTAGATGTGCGGTTCGATGAAACTAATGGCTGCAAAGAGCACCTACCTTCATGTTAGATGAACCAGCACTGATTCTATCAAGTTCAAACAGCGAGGATGTCATTCCTCTTGAAGAATCTGCTGAAGAATTCATTCTGTCTGTGAAGAGCGTCGGTGATGCACTGAAGATAATCTTGAAGACAATGGTGCTTGAAAAATGATCAAATTCCTCGGCGACAACCAGCTCATCCTCGCGTTGCAAAGAAGTGCAAGTTGACAAGATCATCGATGACATTGAAGCGCGGAGGTCCTCTCACCGCTCAAAAGCTTCATTTATCTAACTTTTGTGGGCACTATGCTTTTGTCTCTATCACGGAGCCCACTAAGGTAGATGAAGCATTTACGGAGCGGGTGGATTCAGGCTATGCAAGAAGAATTACATCGATTCGAGCTCAACAATGTAAGGAACGGTCAAGCGTCAGATCCTGCAAGCATAATATCATTGGCACAAAGTGGATCTACCGCAACAAGCAAGATGAAAATGGCCTTGTGGTGAGGAATAAAGGCCGCGACTTGTAGCTCAAGGCTACACAGGTTGAAGAATTGATTTCGATGAAACTTTTGCACTGTTGCTAGACTTGAGTCTATTAGCATATTACGCCTGCTAACCATCACAATATCACTTTATATCAAATGGATGTGAAAGTGCATTCCTCAATGGTAAGCTTGAGGAAGAAGTATATGTTGCTCAACCCCGGGTTTTGAAGATCCAAAGAATCGACAAAGTCTTGGACTCAACAAGGCCCTCTATGGTCTCAAACAAGCCAGGCGTGGTATGATACATTGAAGGAATTCTTCGTGAAGAATGGCTTCACACCAGTTCACTCGACCCTACTCTCTTTACTAAATCTTATGATGGTGAACTGTTTGTGTGCCAAATATATGTTGATGATATTATCTTTGGTTGTCTTGACCAACGTTATAGTGATGAATTTGCCTATATGATGAGTGAAGAATATCAAATGTCTATGATGGGAGAGTTGAAATTCTTCTTAGGTCTTCAAATTAATCAACAACACAATGGCATATTCATATCTCGGAGAAATACCTCAAAGATGTCTGAAGAAATTGATGCAAAGATTGCAAAGCGTCAAAATTCCTATGCCCACAAATGGCCATCTATGCCTTGATGAAAATGGTATTGACGATCACAAGGTATACGCTCCATGATTGGTTCTTTATTGTACTTATGTGCATCTAGGCGGATATAATGCTTAGTGTTTGCATGTGTGCGATTTCAAGCTAGAAGGAATCACACCATAAGGCTGAAGCATATTCTTGATATCTAGCTCACACACCAACACTAGGATTATGGTACCCCAAAGGCTCTACTTTTGATCTCATTGGATATTCGACTCGACTATCTGGTGATCGTGTGGACCATAAGTCAACCGGTACTTGTCATTTCCTCGGACGATCTTTGGTGCATTGGTCCTCGAAGAAGCAGGCTGCGTATCCTTGTCTCTGCGAAGCTGAATACATTCTGCGGCTCTTGTTGTGCTCAATTGCTATGGATGAAGCAAACTCTCAGGACTCTGACATCAACGTGAAGAATGTGCCTCTCTCTGACAATGAGAGTGCCATCAAGATTGCTCACAACCAGTTCAACTCGAAGACAAAGCACATTCAAATTCGTCATCATTTTCTTGTGATCATGTGTTGAAGGCGACATCTCCATCGAGCATGTGAAGACTGAAGAACAACTAGCCGATATCTTCACTAAGCCCTTGGATGAGAAGAGATTTAGCAAGTTGCGGTGTGAGCTAAATATCTTAGAATCTTGAATGTTCTTTGAAAAGACACACATCCAACACTTATGCAAAATTGATGACTTAGATGTGCAACACATGAAGAAGCGTTTTCTTCAATCAATGAAGAATAACACTCTAAGTGTGAAGAAATTAATGAAGAATTTGATTCTCAGAACCCTCGACAATTATGCAGCGATGCGAAATCATCATTCTTATCGATTGGTCACGCCACCACAAAGTTGAAAATCTTCAATTTGAGTTTTCCTCGATTTTGAAATTCTTGATTTTTCAAATTCTTCAACTTTGCAAAATCTTCACTGTTTCGTCGTCTTTCTTCATTGGCTATATATATATATATATATATATATATATATATATATATATATATATATATATATATATATATATATATATATATATGTTTATCACATTCATATGGCTATTTCTTCAAATGCTTTTTACGCTAAGTAGATGTGATCGGACCCTTCCCCTCTATGCTATACTCAACCCAATCTATTCACAAATTCTTCATGTGCGTTCTATTTGAAACTTCGTTCAAAATCTTCACTTGTGTCCTTCATTTTGAAGAAATTGCGAGCGGAACTTTAAAACTGATCTTATCCAAACTTTTCGGTTTTCAAACCGTTCCATCCGATGCATTATTTTATTCACCCACGATCTAACACGATCTCCACTACTGATGCGTGGGTGACACATGTCGTGAGAAGGAGAATGGTTAGAGGCACGTTAGTCCTAAATCTTGAGGCGAACAGTTTTCTTTGCCTCTATAAATACCCTCTCTCCATCCTCACTTCCTTTACTCCTTTCGACCTCTCTCTCCGCTTCGAGCT
>JAHIAM010002750.1:0-103950 GCA_021605205.1 Aegilops longissima
TAATGGACTAACCGATGCTTCGAGATTACGGATAGTTGTGCTGGTTCTCTTTTAGGGAAAGAACACGGATGAAGCTGAAATTTTATTGAATAATATGTTGACAAATGAAAATAATTGGGCACCTTGAGCCAACTCCGAGCCAGCTCTGAGCCAATTCTTGAGCCTATTCCTAAACCAACTCCAAAGAAGAGGTGTTCTATTTCTCGATCCGAAGATATGCAAGAGGCAAAGAAATCTATGAAAGAAAAAGGTATTAAAGCTGAAGATGTTAAAATTTACCTCCTATTGAAGAAATACATGGTCTTAATTTACGCATGTTGAAGAAGTGTATGATCTCAATTCTTTATTCTTTGAAGAACTTCCGATCCCGATATCCCGACACGGTAGTAAAGGTAAATTCTCTCTATAGATATGATAAAGTGAAGTCCCTCCTACTAAAATTGCTAGTCGGTGCTTGCATGAGTTTGATAACTTTATGTTTAAGCAAGATGACTTTAATGCTTAATTTGGTGAACAACTAAAACAAGATGCTTATATGATTAAGCGCTTGGGTGATTATATGGCTAATATTAGAGGTGAACTTAAACTTGTTAGCAAACATGCTTCTATGGTTACCACTCAAGTAGAACAAGTACTTAAAGCTTAGAAAGAAGTGCTTGATGAAATGAATAGTAAGAAAAATGATTATATTGTTAGAGTGGCTACTAGAACTGGTAGAATGACTCAGGAACCTTTGTATCCTGAAGGCCACCCTAAGAGAATCGAGCAAGATTCTCAGAGAAATAATATTGATGTACCTAGTTCTTCTAAAAAGAAGAAAAAGAAAAATGATAGGACTTTGCAAACTTCTAGTGAACCTATTGCTGAACCACCTGATAATCCAAATGATATCTCTATGTCTGATGTTGAAACACAATCTAGTAATGAACATGAACCTAGTGAAAATGTTAATGCTGATGTTCATGATGATGCTCAACCTAGTAATGATAATGATGTAGAAGTTGAACCTGCTGTTGATCTTGATAACCCACAATCAAAGAATCAATGCTATGATAAGAGAGACTTTGATGCGAAACATGGTAAAGAAAGGGAACCATGGGTTCAGAAACCCATGCCTTTTCCTCAAAACCATCCAAGAAAAGGATGATGAGGATTTTGGCGCTTTGCTGAAATGATTAGACCTATCTTTTTGCGTATCGATTGGTGATATGCTCAAAATGAATCCTTATTCCAAATATATGAAAGATATTGTTATAAATAAAAGAAAGATACGGAAGCTGAAATTTCCACCATGCTTGCTAATTATACTTTTAAGGGTGGAATACCAAAGAAACTTGGAGATCCGAGGAGTACCTACTATACCATGCTCCATTAAGAGAAATTATGTTAAAACTGCTTTATGTGATCTTGGAGCGGTGTTAGTGTTATGCCTCTCTCTTTATATCGTAGACTTGACTTGAATAAGTTGACACCTACTGAAATATCTTTGCAAATGGCTGATAAATCAACTACTATACATCGGTATTTGTGAGGATGTACTGTTGTGGTTGCAAAGCGTTACTATTTTAATGGACTTTGTTATTCTTGATATTCGAGGATGATAGTATGTCTATTATTCTTGGAAGACCTTTCCTTAATACTGTAGGGGCTGTTATTGATTGCAAAAAAGGCAATGTCACCTTTCACGTTAATGGTAATGAGCACACGGTACACTTTCAGAAACAACCTCAAGTTCATAGTATCAACTCTATTGGAAAAATTCCATCGATTATATTTGGAGGTTTTGAATTTCCTCTCCCTCTTGTCAAGAAGAAATATGATATACTTATTATTGGGGATGTCCATATCCCGTTGAGGTAACATAGTGTTATTCAAAATTTCTCGATTCCATGATTATCGGAATGAGTTTGTTAACAAGACTTGATCAACCTTGTTAGTGGATTCTTTTGATGAGCATGAGATGGATGAAACTAGAAGCACAACCTTACATACCCTCTTTATATTTTCTGTTATTTAGTAGAAATAAAGTAAAATAGTATTTTTACATCATTTCTGATTTATCCGTGCAATATAAAAATATCCTGAAAATAAAAGTCCTCGAATGCCATGCCAATTTAATATGATTTTTGGGAATATTTGAGGATTTCTTGTGCAAAAATTACTGCGGGGAGCTGCCACCTGCCACGAGGTGGGGCGCCCTACCCCCAGGTGCGCCCCCTACTTTGTGGGCCACGGTGGCCCTCCTCCAGTATCCTGCACCCATCTTCTTCCTCTGCCTCACAAACCCGAAAAACCAACTCAAGCTCGTGTTCGGCCACTTTTGCTGTGATTTTGATCTCCTTGCTCAAAGCACCTCTCTTAAAAACTGCTTGGGAGATTGTTCCTTGGTATGTGACTCCTCCATTGGTCCAATTAGTTTTTGTTCTAGTGATTTATTCTTTGCAAATTTGTGCTGCATAGGTGACCGTGTTCTTGATCTTGCATGTCAAATTTATATGGTTCCAAGTAGTTCTAATGCTTGATATAGGCTCTAGGCACTTGTAGGAGTAGTTGCTATCAATTTTATTGAAGTTGGTTCACTTTTGTTTGAAGTTACTAAAAATTTCAGATTATTTCAGAAATAATGAAGAGACTTTTGAGGGGCTCGTCGAAGCGAAGCTCGAAGGAAAAACAAAAGGAAGAAGAAGCAGAAGCCCAAATTTAATTTAGCTCGTGCAGCGGAGGTCGGCCGTGTGAATGGCCTTCGATGACTTCTTGAGGAGGCCGGGATTTATGAGGATTTCTATTTATTGATTGAGAATGCTGGCCTCACCGACTTCCTCCGCGACCAACGTCATCGGTATCTCTTACTCACAAATACTTTTGTGCATAACTTCTAATTTTTCCCTAAGAAATCACCTCCAACAGTAGAGTTTCATTTATATGACGTTGTTAAGGAGATGCCATTAGCTGAATTTTGCGAGGTTTGCAAAATACCTTTGAGGGTACCTTAGATGAACCACACCCTAATGAAGTGGAAGCTTTTATTAACACTATCACTGTGGGAGAAACCAAGAAGGTTTCTGGTGCAAGAATTACTAGCCCCGGAACCGGAACCACAAGATGAGCCTCCACGAAAGTCTGTTTATTCTTGCGATCCTGAGGCGGTTGCCAGCCAGTGGCAGTCAGAGTCCTCTTCATCACTTTATGATCCCAACTATTCTTCATCATGATCGACCCAGCTACACCTACGGGTATCCGCCCGGGCTATCACGGCAATAGACCAACAGGCCAAAATCCTAAGCTTGGGGAGTGCGTATTTCCATGACATTACATTCATGTTCACACACACTCATTGCTAGATGTCGGTGCTCATACTCTTTCCTTTGTAATATCCATGATAGTTTATTTTCTTTTCCTGCTTTCTTCTTGTGTGTTTAATAAATCTTAAGAAAAACAAAAATTAGTAGTAGTTTACTTTTCTGTAGTAGTAATTAAAAGAAAAACCAAAAATATTTCCGTTCTTCTTTTGCTTGTTGGGAGCTTTCCGTGTAAATAGTTTTATTTCCTTTCTTTTCTTTGAAATTCGATAGAGAAGACCATGATTAAATTGTTGAAGTGGCTCTTATATGCATCATTGTTGATTTAACCAAGATCCCATATTGCCTTGTCTTCTCCTATTTATTGAATGCTCGCTGATTCGAGCTTAGTCAATGCCGTGCACTCTTATTATTATTCACACCGTTCGATCGTGCAAGTGAAAGGCAATTATGATGATATATGAGGATTGGTGAGATGGGAAAAGCTGGTATGAACTCGACCTCTTTTTTTTTGTAAATATGATGAGTTCATCGTTCTTGATTCACTTATTATGAATAAACATGTTTGCAATGACAATTAGAGATCATAGTTGCTCGTGCCATGCTTGATTAGCTATGAGTTATAATGGTTTACCTTATTATGTAACATGCTATTAAAATGGTTATGATGTGGTATGATGGGGTGGTATCCTCCTTTGAATGATTTAAGTGACTTGACTTGGCACATGTTCACGCATGTAGTTGAAAAAAATCAACATAGCCTTCATGATATTTATGTTCATGGTGGATTATATCTTACTCATGCTTGTATTCAATGTTTATTAATTTTAATGCATGTTCATGACTGTTGTCGCTCTCTAGTTGGTCGCTTCCAGTCTTTTGCTAGCCTTCACTTGTACTAAGTGGGAATCTGCTTGTGCATCAATCCTTAAACCCCAAAGTTATTCCATATGAGTCCACTATACCTTCCTATATCGGTATCTACCTGCGTTCCAAGTAAATTTGTATGTGCCAAACTCTAAACCTTCAAATAAACATTCTGTTTTGCATGCTCGAATAGCTCATATATCAACTAGGGCTGCCCTTATTTTTTTGTTAGGCGGGTTATTCTCAAAAGGTGGACTCCTCCTCCTCCACGAAAATGGCTGGTCACGGGATGCCCAGTCCATGCTTTATGCAAACTAAATTAAAATAATTGCAAACAAAAATCCCCCTGGGACCCGTTGAATGTTGGAGGCACTCGTTGCTTGTGGAGGAGGGGGAGTATAAACTTTACCATTCTGTTTGGGAACCGCCTATAATTTGTTTAGCATGGAAGATATTTTCATCTCTTAGTTGTTATGTTGACAATGAAAGTATGCCGCTCAAAATATAATTTATCTCTATTTCAAAACCGAGCTCTGGCACCTCTACAAATCCCTGCTTCCCTCTGCGAAGGGCCTATCTATTTACTTTTATGTTGAGTCATCACCTTCTTACTAAAAGCACTATTTGGAAACACAGCTGTCATTTGCATTCATTACTGTTAATTTATATCGGGTATGACTATGATTGGATCTCTTTTACCATGAATTACAATGTCTAGTCAGTCCTTGATCTTTGAAGGTGATCTGCATTTATGTTTTGCAGTCTAAGAAAGGGCTAGCGAGATACCATCTTGTTATATCATATTATGATTATTTTGAGAAAGTGTTGTCATCCGAGATTTATTATTATGGCTTGCTAGCTGATTATGTTATTGATATGAGTAAACATGAGACCTGAGAATTATTGCAAATGTGGTTAGTTATGATCTTTGCTGAAAACCTGAATCTTTGGCTTGACATAGGTACAACAACAAGAGCAAATAGAGTTTGTAAAAGTTTTTCTTTTCTCTTTCGGTTTGTCAACTGAATTGCTTGAGGACAAGCAAGGGTTTAAGCTTGGGGAGTTGATCGTCTCGTCGTATCTACTTTTCCAAACACTTTTGCCCTTGTTTTGGACTCTAACTTGTGTGATTTGAATGGAACTAACCGGATGCTGCTGTTTCGGCAGAATTGCCATGATGTTGTTTATATGCGAAACAAAAGTTCTCGAATGACCTGAAACTCCATGAAATATCTTAGAATAAATAATAAAAATCCTCGGCAAAGATGAAGACCAGGGGCCCACACCTGTCCATGAGGTGGGGCGCCCCCCCTCTGCGCGCCCCTACCTCGTGGGCCCCCTGGAAACCTTCTAACGCCAACTCCAACTCTATTTATTGGCTTTCGGGGAGAAAAAATTCAGAGAGAATAAATCATCGTGTTTTACGATATGGAGCCGTCGCCAAGCCCTAATATCTCTCGGGAGGGCTGATCTGGAGTCCGTTCGGGGCTCCGGAGAGGGGGATTCTTCGTCGTCGTCATCATCAACCATCCTCCATCACCAATTTCATGATGCTCACCGTCGTGCGTGAGTAATTCCATCGTAGGCTTGCTGGATGGTGATGGGTTGGATGAGATTTATCATGCAATCGAGTTAGTTTTGTTAGGGTTTGATCCCTAGTATCCACTATGTTCTGAGATTGATGTTGCTATGACTTTGCTATGCTTAATGCTTGTCACTAGGGCCGAGTGCCATGAATTCAGATCTGAACCTATTATGTTTTCATGAATATATGTGTGTTCTTGATCCTATCTTGCAAGTCTATAGTCACCTATTATGTGTTATGATCCGACAACCCGAAGTGACAATAATCGGGATACTTCTCGGTGATGACCATAGTTTGAGGAGTTCATGTATTCACTATGTGCTAATTCTTTGTTCGGTTCTCTATTAAAGGAGGCCTTAATATCCCTTGGTTTCCAATAGGACCCGCTGCCATGGGAGGGTAGGACAAAGATGTCATGCAAGTTCTTTTCCATAAGCACGTATGAGTATATTGGAATACATGCCTACATTACATTGATGAATTGGAGCTAGTTACATGTCACCCTATGTTCATTGTTACATGACGAACCGCATCCGGCATAATTATCCATCAACGATCCGGTGCCTCTGAGCTTTCCATATCTTGGTTCTCGCTTATTTACTTTTCGCTACTCTTTGTTACAATCACTACAAAATACCAAAAACATTACTTTTGCTGTCTTTACTTTTGTTACGATACCATCACTATCATATTACTTTGCTACTAAACACTTTTCATGAGATACTAAGTTTCTGGTGTGGTTGAATTGACAACTCAGCTGCTAATAATTGAGAATATTCTTTGGCTCCCCTGTGTCGAATCAATAAATTTGGGTTGAATACTCTACCCTCGAAAACTGTTGTGATCCCTATACTTGTGGGTTATCACCCCCCCACCCCTGAAAACAAGCTGACCCAAAAGTCGATTGATCGACTAAAGTGTAGCTAAATCTGAGCAACATGCAAGCAAGAGCAAGCGAGAGCAGCAATGTGAGCAAAACAATAACAAGAAGCAGACCAAGCGGGGACTGAGAGCAAAGCGAGCAGCAGCAGTGAGTGAGCTAAAGCAGCAGCAGCTCCTCTTGATGTGGGCGTCGCCGAGGAGGCGGCGCCATGGAGAAGTGGCGGTGGCGCCGCCGTGGATGGAGCAGCGCCGTGTCGGCTCGGGACCGCGCCCGGCAGCACCGTGAGATCGAATCAAGAAGAAAATCACGGTGATTAGTGTACAACCTCTTTGGTGGCGCCCGATTAGGCGCAGCTTCATCGAGAAGCGGTGATGATGATGTTCTTCGGTGGTGCGGTGAAAGCGGCGCTGTGGGAATGGAGGTGGCGCGAAAGATGAGGGGGCGTCGGGGCAGCTCCTTGGAGGTGGAGGGCGGGGTGGCTGAACGGCGGGACGATGAGATCGATGGCGGATTCTCATACGATGCGGTGGATGAGGGGCGTCGAGGTGTTGATGTGGACGGCGTCGTCGGGAAGAGGCCGGCTGGGTGGCGGACGGAGAAGGGTGTGGGGTTTCATCGCGGGTTTTCGCGGCCTCGGTGTCTGAATGGGTGGGCGGATGGGATGGCGGTGGGGAACCATGGCTTAGAGGCAGCGCTTGTCCGAAATGTGGGGTAAGTTGCAAAAGTACCCCCACCGATTTGAGGCGGTTCTTTCGGTTCGAGGGTACCACGGGCATTTCACGTGTCGGGATTTCACAGGAGGTGGGAGTTTTGTAGCGTTGTAATTTTGGAATAGTAAAGCGGCGGGTTGAGATGGAGGGAGTTGGCCGAACTGCAGAGACAAAGATATATCTTAAATATTTCGGGCTAAAAAGCGCGGGTTGAAATTTCGGACAAGCCTAACGTGTCTTGTACCAAATCAATCGCACTACAAATGTCATTCAAAACTTTGAATTCATGTTATGTTCAATTAAAATATTTAGCTCGTGTATAATGCATGCAACCTACTACTCAAATGAGCGTTTTAGTGCATTCCAAGCGTATATACTACCGCTTCAATATGAACTAAATTTGAATTCGTTTCTCTATTTGAATAAGATCTCAGATAATGATTGTTGTGAAGTCAAAGCATTTGAATTCGTTTCTCTGTTTTAATAAGATCTACAATCATCATTATTGTCAAGTTAAACCATCGTTTGTGTATTATCTTCACAGACACCACATGATTAGTCTCGTGTTACATATGAACTATGTGTACTATATGAACTCGAACTAGATTTTTGAATCCACTTTATTTTGATTTCAAATCACATTACATTTCTAGCTCTAGCTAGATCTTCATAATCTAAACCATGTCTCATATGTATAATGTGTTTATCACATTATGTATGGTGTCCCGCCCCCTTCGACTACAAGTATTTAGATGTGAGTTGCAAACAGCACATATTACCACAAATTCAAATAAAATGTGAGAATATTGATATATAGTATTGTTTAGATTGTTTGATATTTAGTTGTAAGCTACAAGCATACACATTATCACAAATTCAAATAAAATGTGAGATTGTTTGATGTATAGTATGGTTTAGATTGTTCGGCATTTAGTGTGAGTTGCAAGCGCCATGCATTATCACATTATGGTATAACATGTGCATAGCACGTGTATCCCCTATATTCATGCATGCAATGTTTAAAACACTATGATCTCCTATTCAAATATATGAATCCGCTTTCATATCAAATTATGATCTTTGTTAGTCTCTTACACCCACACAATCCTCTAACCTTTGTAGCTACCACTAACTTTCTCTTGTGCATGCACCGCCCTCCTCGCCCTCCCCTCCCTCGGCATTCTATCCACGGGCACATTCATTTTTTCTTTAGGTTGTTCTCCCGAGTCTCCACAACTCCTTTCGACACACACCGATCGATAAACCTCTCCAGCGATGCCTGCCTACAACATACACACACCTTCAATCTCCTCCTTTATGTGTCCTTGCCTCGTGTCTCTCATGCAGTGAGACACACGTGTAAACTCTCGCCCCACTTTTCATCGATCTCACAACCGCACCTCCTCCCCTATCTAGCTAGTAGTTGGGCCTCTCGCACCACCTCCTAGCTCCATTCTCTCTGTCTATCCGTGTCATTTGGGCCTTATTTGCCTCTAACAAATGGGCGTACACCGACCGATCTCTCGCTATACATATAGCTAGCTAGGTCCTTATAACTCGTTTTTACCCACACGTCAATCGATCTACCTCATTAGTTGTGCCTCTCCCTTCCTCTGACAAACAAAAATTGATCTACCGATCTAGTTAGGTTTGCTTACCAAACACATGGTTCCCCTTCATCATCCATGGATGCGTCAAGCAGATCTATCATGCAGGCACACACGAAACACATCCCCACTCTTATTGATAACATTGTGGTTCCACCCTCAGTTTGTCTAGTAGGCCTCTCCCACCATCTTCAAGAAGCAACTCCATCGCCCAGCCAGCACTCTACCCCTCTCCCTCCCTCTCCCTCCCTCTCTCTCTCTCTCTCTCTCTCTCTCTGTCCCATCATATTTCCGTCCTTGATTATGTATGGATGTCGACCGATCTCCCTCAAGACATAGCTGGGTCTCTCCTTCTCAACACATATCTGAGTCGTTCTACCTCTATAGTTAGGCCTCTGCCTACCCCCCCCCCCCCTCCCCCCACACACACCGATACATCAGGCGCTCTAGTCATGTCTCCCCTGCCACACACAAACTTGACATGTGCCCTCTAACATTCCGGTAGGCCAGTCGCCCTATATCTTTGACTTGCACACACACAATTTTGATGGCTCTATTCATCGATCTTGCACCCACCCACTTGATCCTCTCTTCGACTCTATAGATAGCTATGACCCCTCCCTCTCTTCTCGTGGATTGCCCGACCCTCTATGTATGATATGGATAGGCCTCCATTTCACACACATTGCATGCAAAATTTTGTTTGATATGTCATCGACACATATTCCCACAAATAATTCACGAAATCAACCCCCACCCCACCCCACCCCAAAACAAAAACACTCCTGACAGCGGTTTGTATCTCTCATACACACCCACGCAGGTGGGGACATGCGAGGAGAAGAGGTGCATGCAGGCGCATGTACTCCGTCTCTTTCCCAACCACACCCCAGCGGGTACAGATGGAGCTCATTTACATGCGAAAAAGGCAGCCACGTGGTAATTTGCGCGATGTCTTGGTTGTCCACTTGGTGGAGGAGGATCGTCTACCACGGGTGAACAAACAAATTGCGACTTGGCGTGTTATGTTAAAAAAGAGGCAAACCATGTGGGGCCTACCTTAGAGGCAAGGCTCTATACCTTTGGAGTACTTTTGATGTGTCCCGTCAACTCATGCGAGCGAGGAGAAGCTTGCTTAGTCGCCGTCTCCCCGCCCACAGGCGCGGTGGCTCCTGAGGATGAGGTGAAGCTTGCTCCGCCTTATGCCGCTCCCTACGCCCATCTGTGTGGTGGCTCATGAGACGAGGAGAAAAATTACTAGTCCTCTGTTTACTCCTCGTCCCTAGTACCTTGGTTATAGAGATTATATCATATTGTTTGGAATATATATGTCCTTTAGTAGATTTCAATATGAACTACTAGTACATACTTGAAACACTGATGTATATAGACGTATTTTAGAGTGTAGAGTCACTCATTTTTCTCCGTATGTAGCACTCTCCCTCGCCCTCGACCCTGCATACGTGGTGGGCGTGCAGCAATTCATTCAGTCTCATATAGCGAGCGATATATCTTTGCACTACCATTATTGCTCGACTTCGAAGCGAAGAGCCAATCGCAAAGTTAATATTTTAGAGATGCCAAGCGCAAGGTTATAGGAGAAACGAGTAGTAGGTGTCGCGTCATTTATAAATAAAGTTTTTCTTCTTGATTGCACGTCGCAATATGATAGGTTCATATGGAGAAAAAAAACCACTCCACTATATACATAGTCGGGGCGGGCCAGCCTACGGTTGATTCTGGGGTTGCTCTCTTCACACTCTCGCACAAAAGCATTGTGGCCACATCTCTAACATCTGGTGGATCACTTCCGCTTGGGGAAGGGTGGATGCTTAGTGTAGATCACGGTGGTCGTCGCCGGCAACAAAAACCCTTGTCGTACGCGTCGATCAGGGGTCCCGCCGTTCTCTCTCACAAAGCGGTGAGGTTGCCTTCGTCCCTTGCTCCTTTGCCCTTGACGTGGGAAGTTGCCGCCTCCGCCGCCCTCCTCAAGGTTGAGCTAATGCCCTCGGTACAACTCCCTTCTGATCAGCTTGCTGCTTGCTCCGGCTGCCCACATCATTCCACATGGATATTTCTCTACTTCTTTGCCCTTTTATACCTCTATTGGCTTCTACGTCTTGTATTTGTGATGAGTTTATGTCTCATCAACTAGTCCCGATAATATTATTCTAATCACGCTTCTTCAATTTCTTTGCCACAGGGATGCTCATCTCGATTTTGGTTAAACTGCACAAAATGATCGATGGTCAAAAGGTTGTAAACTTCATTTATTAGGAAGCTCGAGCGTTGCCGACAAATTGAAGCACTGGTCGGGGTTCACGGTTCAAGGGCTAGGGACTGCATGGATCGTTTTTTCTTTAGTTGCCTCTGTTCCAAAATAAGTGTCAACTTTAGTAGTAGTATAACTTTGTACTAAAGTTTGCACAAAGTTGAGACACTTATTTTGGAGCGGAGGAGTACATATTGCTATGATCATCAATCATTGAGATGCAATAGCATGCATGTTAGTCTCCTTTGTATTTAATGAAATGTTGCAGCTGGCAACCTTGGGCCATAAGATGCATGTAACAAAAGCTGGAAGCTTCATAGCATTATACAAATTTATCTCATTGATAAATTACGATCGTACTATACTAGTACTTCCTCCGTTCCTAAATATAAGTCTTTGTAGAGATTTCACAATGAACCACATATGGATGTATATAGATGCATTTTAAGTGTAGATTCATTCATTTTGTTCCGTATGTAGTGGAATCTCTACAAAGACTTATCTACTAGTAATAGCTAGCCCCCACTGCTAGGAATTCTCTATCCTCTCCTTGAGCCACATCAACAAAATTGATATAGCCGTTAGATGAAGTAAATCAGTCCATAATAGCCGTATGATCTTGACGTTGAGAGGCTCCGCACTAAGCCACATGCATGTGAGTGGGTTTTAAATCACATCAACATGTCTGAATGCAAGCATGCACCAGTAGCATGCATGTAAGTGAGCTTTTAAGTCCCATTAACATGTCAAAAAGAAAAATATAATCCCATTATGCAGTAGGAGTTGGATGATCTTTTTTCCTTACGTGGGATGATCTAAATGATGATGGGAGTTTATTTAGTTTGGCTACCACATTTGTCATGCGGTTATAGAGTTTTTTTTAGTTCTATGAAATCGATAATTTTGCGTGAGAGATATACCGTTGTTCATGACAGCAGCGCGGACTCATCTAGTAATATTTAGGAGCGGAGGAGTACTATGTAAAGAGTTAGGTGTCATACGGTGATAGTGTGAGGTGGGCCATGTAATCCTTGAGCTGTGTGTTTTCACTGCTCTTGCGCCTCCGCTATAAGAATGGAGAAAATTGTAATCTAGTAGTAGTACCTCCTTTACGCGGCGTGGGACATCCGGCAGTCCTACCACCTCGATAATAAAGACCAATGAGCGTCAAATCACATAGACCCAGCGATAAGTTGGATGAGGGACAAGCAACCATCACTCTTGCGCCCGGTGAGAGGTCGCGTCCGCTCTGCCGGGCATGAATCTGGCACCGATTCTTTGGAGTGGCGTTGACCGTTTGAGGCGGGAAGCCTTGTGAGCGATGGAGGGCTTTGGGTGGGCGGGCTGGTCGAGGCGGGCATGGCAGCTGTCGCATGTCCCTAGGACACGCCCGGAAGCGAGAGGATGCACCGACTATCGCAGCTAAAATCGTACACTACACAACATCTCTCTATGGGTAGGTCGATCTGTCGCTCTCTCTAACACACATCTTTGTTAAACACACACACACACACACACACACACACACACACACACACACACACACACACACACACACACGCCTTGCATATATGCCTTGCATACGCCTGCATACGCAGCTTGGTCCCGTTGCACCTTCTAACATGACTTATTACACCTAAAAGGAGGGAATAGTAAGTATACAAGATCTGGTGGCAAATTTGTCGGCGTTAAGGAGCAGGGGTCCCAGACTTGCACCTTGCGGCCTGTGGCGTGGCTCAAGGAGGCCAGGACAGCCCATCTTCATCAACACAAGCGCAAGACCCTCGCGAGGCCAAGCCTCATGAAGCCAGACGACCGGGAGCTTCCTCGAGCCGCCCTCGTCGGGTTGGCTCATGAGGAGGCGGAGAGTTCAAGGCAGGGTACCTCGCGAGGTGCCCATGCGCAAGCCATGACGACCAAAGGCGCCCGATCGAGCGCCCGGCCGGCATGGCGTCCTCCTTTCCTCTTTGGTGCAAAGGGAGCAAGCGCAGGCGAGAGCATCAAGCAAAGGCATCCGTTTCGGTGCAACAAGACCAAGACCAGCCCCAAGCCCAAGCAGGCGTCATCACCAGAGCCTTTGGCAGGCGAGGACCAACTTTAGTCAGGATAAGTGTACACGCTGTTCCCCTTCAAAATGGCCAATTGTTGGCGCCCTTCCCGCTCAATATTTTGGAAGAGGCCCAGGGCCTTCGCCTATAAATAGGAGTAGCCACACTCAGAGTTGGGGGATCGAAACGATCGGCATCCAGAGAAAGACAGAGACCCGATCCTCAAGCTAGGCGATGGAACACCACCTAGAAGTTCATCACACCCACCAAGAACAGAGACCCGTGAGGCTGTTCTTCCTATCTTATTCCTCATCAGCCCAAGAGGCAATCCACCACGCCACAAACTAGAGTAAGGCATTACACCTAGCGGTGGCCGAACTAGTATAAATCTTGTGTCTCTTGTGCTGTTAGTGAGTAGTTTAGGTCCCTGCGATTGGCCGAGTGCGAGGCGGTGGAGGTTGGATCTCCGCGCGCACCTCGGTGTTGAACCTCAAAGGTGCTGCCGGAACCGAAATCCGACATTTGGCGTGCGAGTAGAAGTCGCCGGAATCTGCCTTCGTCGCCTCGTTCTTCCCCGACCACGCAACCATGTCTAACGCCCGTCGAACCAGCGCCCGGCATCGAGCCGCCCTCGCCTCCCATGTCGCCAGAGCGGCTCCGTCGGCGAGGCGCCCTCGTCGTTCCCGTCACCTGCCGTCAGCGCCGCCACCGGCCCAGCGAAACGGCGCAGCGTCGTCGGCACCCGTCCATGAGGCGGGGCGGCGCCGCCGCGCGCCGCTCACCCCGCTGGTTTCTTCATCACGCATGGCGCCTTGCGCTTCATGAAGGCCGGGCTGCACTCATCGCGGCAAAGCGAGCTGCTGCGCTACCGCCCGTCGGCAGCGTCTCGAAGAATAGCTCGACCGAGTCGCCCGAGCTCGTCCGTGCTGAGGCGACCCGCACCGTCCGTCTCGCTGCGCCCGCCCAGCAGCGATAAACTCCGGCGCCTCGGCTGCCTCCTCCTCAAGGCGGCGCCCAGCCCCAAAGCGCGCGGCCCTGGCGGAACCCGTTCCGCATGAGCGCCTCTGTGGCAAAAGCATGAGCTGTTAAGTTCCTCGCCCACAAGCTGCGGCGCTCCTTGCTCCGGCACGTCAAGACCTGCGCTGCCCCGGCCGCGGCGCAGGGAAGCCCTGCAAGACCAAGCTCTCTGTCGTCCAGGGCCCCAGCGGCCACGGCGGGCTGCAGCGCCTTCACCTCACAGGCTCTTGGCGTCGCGTAGCCCGCCAAGTTCAAGCAGACCTGCCTCCTCGCTCACGGCGGCTAGCTAACCCTCTGAGTTCCTCTGCTCTCTGAGCTGGGCATCGAGGCTATGAGGGATGAAAAGGTCATGGCGAACTGGTTTCCCATGGCGCTCAAGGGCAGGGCCCTTTTGGCTCTGAATCGGCCCCGAGCACGATCTCTTCTGGGCGAGAGATGCGTGCCCGCTTCATCGCCAACTTCCAAGGTACTCGCGACCAACCACCGTGGCGACATGCGTCGAATCAAGCAGCAGCGGAAACCCTGCAAAAGTACATCAGCGCTTCAACAAGCGGCGCCTCAAGATCCCGGGGTAGCGGAGGAGGCCATCATCTCTACCTTCTCCGGCGTCGCGATGTCATGATGAAGGAGGGCTGGCGATGCATGAAGATCATGCACCTCCTTGGAGCTGTTCAACTTGGCGACCAAGTGCGCCCGGGGCTGAGGCGCCTCTCCCTCCTCGAGCTGCTGTCGCGGATCCGAAGAAAATAAGTCCAAGGCCAGGGCGTGAAGCGCAAGGGGCTGCCGTGCTGTAGCGAACAGACACCTGCGGCGAGATCAGCCCGAGTCCTCCAAGGGCAGCGATGCTGCGTGTACCCGACCTCCACCTCACAACACCAATGAATGTCAAGAGCTCCGGACGTCTGCGAAGGAAGGGTCGGTCGTGAGCGCATGCGCCTTGCCGGGGCTCTGACGAGAGGAGGAAGGAATCTGAGACTATTTGGGAAGACCGCGGCCAGCGCCAAGGTGGCGCGACCAACCTCGCGAGGACCGGCTGGCAAGACCAACCTCGCGAGGAGGTGGAGGATCAGCCTCGCGAGGATCGCCCATGAGAGCATGAGCCTCCCTCCGCTGCCGCCGCGCCGCCAAGGAGGTGAAGACCGTCATCGGGGCCGAGGGGCTGGGGCTTCCGGGAAGGCAGCGATCGCTGCATCTGGCGGAGCTCAAGCCCTAACCTCTCGGTGCATCTTCAAGCAGTTCGCCCACGAAGTGAATGCAGTCCTCCCAAGCTCGAGTCTGGCGCCCTCTCGGTGGTGGCGTGCGCCATCACGTTCAGCTCGCGGATCAGCTCAAGTCGCGCAGCCACAGCCGGAGTTCTCCGATGCTTTGTTCTCCAATCATCGGCAATGTGCTAATCACCAAGACCCTCATCGGCGGTGGAGCAGGGCTCAACGTCTGTCCGTGGAGACATTCAACAATCTTCAAGTGCCTTCTGATCGACTTCACCAGCAAGCCCTTCTCGGAGTCACAAGCGGCTCCACAGTCCCGATCGGGCAGGTCCGCCTTCTGTCACCTTGGGGCTCGCGACAACTTCTACACCGAGCTCGCCGACTTGGCGTCGCCCACATTACTTTGCCGTACAATGCCATCCTTGGGTACCCAGCGTTGGCCAAATTCATAGCCATAACCCACCATGGCTACTAGCGTCCTCAAGATCTTGGGGGCGGCGGAGTCATCACGGTGCCTGTGAAGAGAGCGCGAGTGTGCTCACAGGCGAGCTTTTCGAGCCGCATCGCTGGAAGACCAGACTACTGCGGCGAGGAGGCCTCGAGCGCACCAAGAAGAAGAAGACATCGACCGGCCCGGCTCCTCAAAGACAGGCCCCTCGGGAACCAGCGCCGGGCAGAGGAACCTCCTTCTTCGCATAGGAAGCGCGCCCGGTGCCCTCCTCGAGCGAGGGCTCGGGGCTCTCCCTGGAGGGCCGCCGACCTCGCCAAGGTCTCGAGGGCGCTTGGGCACCACATGGGCGTGTTTGAAGCACGTTTCCATAGCGGGAGCAAGGCAAGGAGGCGAACCCTCGGGAGTTAAATCAGCAAGGCCATTCAAAACTCTGAGTCAAGGGTCATGAGGGCAGCCGCCGCCTGCCATTGTGTGGCCCCCATCAGGCGAGGATGGTGGGCTGCAGCGTCTGCATCGACATACCAGGGCTCAGCCGAGCCGCATCTCAAGAGAGCCTCGGCCCCATGAGTGGGGCGTTGCGAGGTCCGCCCCACAGACTACGTCGCATGCCTTATGGCCTGCCAAGCCTGCTGCTGCGCTGGCGTCTCATGAGACCATCACTGGAGGCACAAGAGGTCAGGCCGCGCCCGCAGCCTGGCGGAGATGGAGATGGCCCCGAGGAGCCGTCGGCGCCTCCGGAGCCTCGAAGCCCCTGGGCACAGGGGCTCGTGAGATCGGCTCCGCAGCCCACAGTCTGCTGCATCAACACCCGCCGTCCCCAACATCACCGGTGACATCTTTAAGTTTCATTTCAGGGTGGGGCGCCTTGAGGCTGCATTATTCCCAAGCAGCGTGGGTCCGTCCTGCGGCATGTATCCCTTTCATGTCATTAGCTTATCTGTTGGGCGCCCTCGGCTGCATCATCCCAAGCCGCTCGGGCTGTCACGGCGGCATGTATCCTTCTTGCGTTTTCCTTAGGATTATGCTCTCGCTCCACCATGGTTGTTATTTGGAGCCTTTTCACGGGTGGCGGAATCTTGCACGTTAAAGGGGTGCACGAGCATCGCGACTCAGGCTCCTACCGGCTCTCCTGCCCTCACCCTCTGGTCTTGTCCATGGCATGCGACACGGCTTGCCCGGTGGTGAGACCAGCCGAGGCCGGGACCGGGGCGTGAGTTTAAATCATCTAACCCGACTTCTTGGCGTTAAAGGGGTGCTGAGCATCATGACTCAGGGCTCCTATCGGCTCTCGGCCCTCACCCTCTGGTCTTGTCCATGGCATCGCGACACTGGCTTGCTAGCGGTGAGACCAGCCGAGGCGGGACCGAGGGCGTGGAGTTTCGTCATATAATCCAGCTTAGCAGCGTTAAAGGGGTGCACGAGCATCGCGACTCAGGGCTCCTACCGGCTCTCGGCCCTCACCCTCTGGTCTTGTCCATGGCATCGCGACACTGGCTTGCTAGCGGCAGGTGAGACCAGCCGAGCCGGGACAAAGGCGTGAAACACCGACATCGGCCAAATTTGCAGGAACACACTCGAAGATAAGGCCCGAGCAGGTGCAACCCGCCTGAGGTAGGGCCCGTGAGTCAGCGCTGGCTCACGGGTGCCCCAAACACCTCCATGAGGCCTCTCGCGCCTCTCCAAAGCAACTAGCTTGGCAGAACTAACGATCGTCGTGGCGAGCTCTTGTTCCTTTATGGTGAAACTGCGGGGTCCCTCCAAGGAAGCAAGCGACCTGCATCACGCAAACTCACGCCCGGCCAAGGCACGGACCTAGCGCTGCATCGGGAAGCATTGTCACGACCCTCGAGATAAGTCACCCTCCGGACACACTAGTTGTCGCAACACCATCCCCACACTCAGCATAACCCGTGTTAGCAGCGTCGCTCTCCTTTCTCACGAATGATGGCTGCTTGGCGCCAAGGGGACCCCGAGCATGGTGACTCGGAGGCTCTTACCGTACCCGGGCGCTCACCTCACGGCCTTGACCACGGCATCGCGACACAGCATACCGGCGGCTGAAGCCGCCTTGGGGATGGGACACTGTCGGTATGAGCACCAAGCCCTCACAGTGCGAAAGGAAAAAGCGAGCTAGAACGGAATGAGCATCTCGCCTTGCCTCACAATAAGGATCATATTGACAAGCGAAGCTACAAACATCTTACAAGACCCCTTGAGGTACATTCTTAGCTCCTCGCGGGGAACAAAAGCGAATCCTAAGGAGTCCTATCTCTGAGGGACCACCACAGTGAGCGCCATCATCAGGTGGGCCACCGGTCCGAGCCAACCCCATCGGATCGAGGCGGCGGCGACTGGCAAGCCCGCCCTACTCGGGGGAGGCGCGAGGCTCGGGGGCTCGTAGATGTCGTCGCTCGTCTCGGCGTCCTGAAAGAGCTCGGTGGTCGCTGGATCCTCCGGCGCCTTCGTCGCTGAGGAGGCTGTCAAGGGAGGCGGGCGGTCGGCCTCTATCTCACCACAGCAGGACCCCGACCACCTCTCCCGGGGCAGCACTCCAGCCGGTGACCCTCCGTGTCGAAGACCTTGAAGGACACCACGAAGCACCGTCGTACTCGGTGGATCGTGAGGCGCCCTCGTCCTGCAGACCCGGCGACCTCGTCACGGCCTCGAATCATGAAGACCTCGCCGGGGCAACTCTGCGACCTCTGCCCGGTGGCGAGGTGCCACACCGGCGTCTTTGCAGCGAGTCGGGGTTCCCCAGCCCGAGCAGCGGGCGAAGAAAGAAGGAAGAGCGAATCCAAGACTTAGGAGGCGCGCGCGCGAAGCACAAACTCCGGGAGGAGCCCTCGGTGTGGAGTCCGGGGAAGCGCACCGCCGTGACCCGCCCGGCATCGTCGGCGTCGCCTTCGTGGCGCCCGCGTCGCCTCGCCGGGGCCACCAATTTGCGTACAAGGGAAGAAACCCTGGTGGCGGCCGCCGCTGCAAGGGCATGGGCGCCTCTGGCGGCGCTCTGCCACGACACGGAGAGCAAGCCGCTTCTTTGGGGGGCAGGTCGGGATCCTCTTGAGAGCCTTTCCTTCTCTTCCTTGGAGAACGGCGGATCGAGCCATAGCAGCAGGCGAAGCGAGGAGGAGAAGCGAAGGATAGGCGGAAAGGCGCCGCGGTTCGTACTTATGGCGGCGAAGGCCAACCGTCGGCCTCCACGATCACCAGTTATCATGCCCAACTCATCATGCAGAGACTCGTCGAATCCGGGTGATTACCGAGGCATCATGGGGAAGCGATGCGCCGCGTCAATCAACCGCCACGCGCGCCCAAGGCGCAGAGCTGTTAGAGACCTGCTGACGCCGCGCCTTGCCCTTCGCCTCTGCTTTCGGCCAAGTTAGGGCGCGCCGTGGGCCGAGGGGCTCTTGTCGGCGTTCAGGAGCAGGGGTCCCAGACTTGCACTGCGGCTGCGGCGTGGCTCAAAGGAGGCCAGGACAGCCCATCTTCATCAACACAAGCGCAAGACCCTCGCGAGGCCAAGCCTCATGAGGCGGGCGCGAGGAGCTTCCTCGAGCACGCCCTCGTCGGGTTGGCTCATGAGGGCGGAGAGTTCAAGGCAGGGTACCTCGCGAGGTGCCCATGGCATAACCATGACGACCAAAGGCGCCCGATCGAGGCGCCCCAGCATGGCGTCCTCCTTTCCTCTTTGGTGCAAAGGGAGCAAGCGCGGCGAGAGCATCAAGCAAAGGCATTAGTTTGATTGCAACAAGACCAAGACCAGCCCCAGCGGTGGAAGGGAGTCATCGTGGAGCCCAAGCGAGGCGTCATCACGAGCCTTTGGCGGCGAGGACCAACTTTAGTCAGCATAAGTGTACCCGTTGTTCCCCTTCAAAATGGCCAATTGTTGGCGCCCTTCCGCTCAATATTTGGGAAGAGGCCAGGGCCTTAAGCCTATAAATAGGAGTAGCCACACTCGAGTAGGGGATCGAAGCGATCGGCATCGAGAGAAAAGCAGAGACCCGATCCTCAAGCTAGGCGACGGAACACCACCTAGCAGTTCATCACACCCACCAAGAACAGACCTTGCCAGCACTGTTCTTCCCTATCTTGTTCCTCATCAGCCCAGAGGCAATCCACCCGCCACAAACTAGAGTAGGGTATTACACCTAGCGGTGGCCGAACTAGTATAAATCTTGTGTCTCTTGTGCTGTTACGTGAGTAGTTTAGGTCCCTATGATTTGGCGAGTGCGAGAGGGTGGAGGTTGGATCTCCGCGCACCCGAGTGTTCGAACCTCAAAGTGCTGCTGAACCGAAATCCGACAAAACTGTCTTAAGTCGAATACAAGTGCCCAAAATTTGTGTGCATGTTATAATAAGTTCACTTAAAATAATGCATAGCGAGCGAGAGGATCAATTGGATAGTGTTGCGAACAGTGGCGAGATGTGTGAGGTAAGATACACATTGGCGCTTTTAATTTTTCTTATTAATTTGTTTGTTTCACCCTCGACTAGTGGGACCCAGCGTACTATGTGGAGAGAGGTAAGGTGACTAAGGCTGCATTATTTCTGCACCCTTGTGGATAGTCTTACCACCAAAGCCACATGACACGATTATGATTGAAATCCCAATGACTCCCACACACACAAAAAACACGACATGCTTGTCACACGAATGCAGGAATGTATAAAAGGTTATTTCCCTCTCATTGAACATAACGGGAGAGTTGTGTAGCTGGTTAGCCTATTCGCTCATCAAACTTGAGGTCTCGGGTTCGATAACTACACTTGCACATAATTTGTGCCAGGAGGATTCTTTGACTGGTCAACATGTTTTCTAGGGTTTGCATGCTTCACACTCTCTCTCGATATATATATACAGCTGGAGCCTCGGTAGCTTGTAGTTGCTCTCTTCACACTCTCGCCCTCTCCATTTGGAGCCTCGGTGCTTGTAGTTGCTCTCTTCACACTCTCTCCCTCTCTAGATCTAAACAAGACTTCGTTGGCCTCTCTCTCCCTCACTACTGCTCAAAGAGCGGCGGGATCCGTCCTTGGGAAGGGAAGGAGGATGCGCTGTCGCCATCGGCGAGGACTACCGGCGTGGCTGTTCACTTTCCACCCAGTGGCGGCGGCGGGAGGGCCTCAACCCCTTCTTCTTCACCGTCATCCGTCGCCCACGAACCACGTCCCAAGAACCTTAAGGTATAATTTACTTACTCCACATGCATTGCTCTAGCTGCATGTATACCATGAATCTGGGGCGTGGTTCAAAGAGGAAAGGGCGGGGGAAAGTAGTGGGAAAAGTTGTATATAGCATGAATCTAGGGCGTGGTTCAAGAGGAAATGAAGGGGAAAGTTGTATAGCATGAATCTAGGATGTGGTTCAAAGAGGAAAGGAATGGGGGAAAGTAGTGGGAAAGTTGTATCACATAAATCTAGGGCGTGGTTCAAAGAGGAAAGGAAGGCGAAAGTACTAGTTCAAAAAGGAAAGGAAGGGACAAAGGCTGTAGAGTTTGAGCAGGACTAGATTTGTTCGCTCACATAGGGAAAGGTGTCTAAAGATAACAAAGCTGGGACCAACACAAATATGCTCCTTGGTTGTTTGTTCTTTGTTGCAACAGTGTGCATGACCACGAGTACATCGGTAGATGCACATGGTGCTTTGGTGCGTCCCTTGCCCGTGCAACTCATTAGCTGTTGTTAATCTAAGGCCTGTTTGGTTAAAAACTCCTAGTCCCTACCTGCTTGGTTCAGGGGACTAAACATGGACTAGAGGTTATTAAATGGCATGCTAAAGACCATGTTACCCCTAGTAATGAACTAATAGAGACAAGGTGCAATGCGTGGCGAGGGGCAAGCTGTTGGAAAAAGTCCCAAAAAGACTCCTCGGGGTCTTCTTTCTTTAATCCCAAATGCCCAATTTTAGTCCCTAAAAGTTCCTCCTGTTTGGTTTAGATGGGGTGACACGGAGTTTTTAGTTCCCACCAAAATGTCACTGTAAACAAACACCCTCTAATAATGCATTTGGAAAATTGATGCAATGCCACGATTAAAAGCAAATTACATGTTTAACAATTTGATTGTTAATATAATCTCTATGTTAATATTAATCAATGCCACCATTTGAGAAATGCTCTTGTCTTGCTTCCTTTCCCATTTAGATAAGGTAGATGCTTCTTTTTGTTGGCTTACATGTCATCCACCGTTATTGACCACTAATTGTTTCCTTTGCACCTCTGTGTAAGCAGGGTTATCTACTTCACCTCGTTGCCATTGTGACCTTTTGTTGCCTTTGCACAAAACACTTTTGTTTTAAGAGTGTTTTGTCAGTTCAACAAAATATCACACCGACAACTTTTAGCTTCATTGCTTGATCTTAGTGGAACTGCACAAGAGGAGATCTTACTTCCTATCCGTTAAGGCAAATTTGGTTCAGATCTTCTTCTTGTGAGTTGTTTAATTCCGCATCATGAGAGGTCGATACTAGCCTTCTTTCACATGATTACGTAGTGTGCTTTCATATGTTGTGCTACTTATGCGATAATGTTGCTTGATTTTAGTGAACTGCACAAATGGAACAAGACTTCCAATCTGTATGTGCACGTAATATCCCATTGAGGTAAGATAAGGATATTTCTGGCTGTTGGCCTGTATTTTTCCACTTTCATCGAGAAAATTAAGTTTAGTACTATACTTGTGCTCCCTAATTGACATGCCAAATCTTACATTGAAGGCGAAGCTTATGCATTATTGAACCAAGTGATGAAGGGGAAGAACAAGCGGAAGAAAAACAAATATCAACTCCGGTCTTTGTAATGAAGCCTTTGGGCTGTGATGACACAACTAATGATATAGTTTTGCATCTTAATTTATTGCTATGGCTGGAACAAGCAATTGTTTTGCCACTGATTTGATGCCACTCTTAATGTAATATGTAATTATCTCTACTTGTGCAAACAGGGATCTTCTTTGAAGATACCATATATTTTAGTGGAACTGCACAAGAAGATGTTGGAAACATTAAACTAATCGAGGAGTATATAGTAAGCATGGCCACCACCGTAGATAGCAGATGGTTCGGAGAAGTGCTTCATCTGTATGCTCTACACAATAAGCCTCTGATAAAGGTTGGTACTAAGCCTTGATTTCATCCATATGATTGAGCTTTGTCATCTCTATTGGTCTTGTGCTCTGTTTAGATCTTGTCATGAAAAAGTGGTATTGTCCTTGAGAAATGCTTCATCGTGTTGTTTTAAATATTTCCTTTCCTTTTCTTGAGCAAGCAGGGATGCTAGCATTTAGTAGTCCTCTTGTCTTTGCACAACAGGATCATCTTCCTCTGAAGAAGAATATGGATGCATGAAGTGACTAGTTCGATTATGCGGGATGAAGAAGCCTGTCTATCTTCTCATCGAAGGAGGCGTTGAAGGATGGTTACATTACTCCCCACAAGACCAAACTAACTTCAGCTCAGAAGGACTGACAAATCTCCATTTTTTTGTTGTAATGCGCAAGTACAATGTTGTTCTAGAATTCTTTCTGGTGAGTTCCATTTTTCTGAAAGTGTGCTCTACATGGACCATGTATGTGCCTGTTGAAACTGTCAATTCATAGGACAGTTTGCTTTATACTAATCATTTTTTTGTATTTTTGCAAACAGGGGTGCTTAGCTTGATTTCAATGGGACCTGCACAAAATGTTCATGAATACATCGAATCATTCATTTCCACCACAAGAAAGGAGGTGCCGATAAGTTCAAGGTGTTGCAACATATAAGGCGAAATCATACAAGCTACTGCGAATTTGGTTGATTTTGGTGGAACTGCACAAAAAGAACAAGCTGGTTTATTTAGCCTGCCCATTCCACAATCGTAGGCATTTGATATTTTGGAATGGGACAACCTTGTCAAATTTTGCTCATTGATTTTAGCAAGACATGCATTTGATATTTTGAATTGGGCGCCCTTTCTGTCGGCAGCGTCGATCAATTTTTGTTTATTCTTTAGTTGTGAAGTAAATATTGCCTCGACATGTGAGTCATTGAGATGCATAATCATCGATTGTTTTGAATGTTCTCTATGAATTGCCATGCGTGTTTGTTTGATTGCAATGTCTGAAAGCTAAAAGCTGCTCAAACTCTTTGTACTCATACATTTCCTTTTACTTAGCACATTGTGAAAGTGCATACTTTTTGTATAACATTGGTCAAAGTAGAGATACTTTATTGCGGACAAAACTTGTATGCAGACTAGAAAGGACGGAGGAGTACATGTAAACTACTGCAAATGAGGTGATCACCACAGGAATAATGCTAATGCGTATTGTTTTGCATGTTCATCCAATGCGATGATATAGAATTGAACTAATCGAAATAAATTCATTCATACGGTCGGTTCATATAAACATGCGGTTCATTACATTTCATACATTCTTCAAATAAAAAGGGGTGCTATTTGGAGGTATAATTAATTAACGAAGCTACCCACATGTCTCGGCCTGAGCGAGCGAAGCTTGATGACTTAACCGAGTGCGAGTTGCGTAAGCGACATGTGGCTGTTGGGCCCCGTGTCGATTAGCAAGCTACACCACTGATAAAGTAAAGCAGCGTTCTTCTCGGCGCAGCTCTCCGACTCCGTCGCCGCCAAAAGCTAACCGGCCGTCAATGGTCAACCCGCCTAGCTTGCTTCAACCAGCGGGTAGCAGCGGTGGCCTTACTTGACCAGCGGCGATGACCTACCGTGTTCTACTCTTCCTCGTTTTACGTGCGGCGGCCTCGTTGGCGCGGGCGGGGCCTCGGCGGGCGCGCGATATCCTTTGTCTCGTTGCGGCGGCGGCGCCTTAGTGGGCGATAAATCCTCCCCACGTTGCGGCGAGGTGGGGCCTCGGCTGAGCGGCGATGTCCTCTGCCTCGTTGTTGGCGGGCGGGGCCTCGGCGGACCGGTGGTGTCCTCTGCCTCGTTGTTGGCGCCCGCGGGGCCTTGGCGGAAGCAGGGCATCATCGGCGCCAGTGAGGCGAGGACTCGTCGGGCCGGCATTGTCCTCTACCTCGTCCTCGGTCTCACCAAACAACGCCTCGCCGCTTCGCCGCCCTCTTTGCTATCCTCTTTGTGGCGGCCACAGCCTCCGCCACCGCATCTGATACCGCCGGCCTTTCGGCGGCCCTTGCGGGCGAGGCGATGCTGAGTTGGCGGCGCCTCCTGCTCCGCCCGCTCTGCGGCGATCTGCTCCTCCGCCTCTGAGTGCTCCTGGAGAGATGGTGGTTGTCTGTGGCGTCGGCTGTGCCTCTCGGAACTGCTCCTCACGCATCTGCCTCACCCTATCCATATATTGAGCACGGGCCTCGCCGATGGTCATGGTGCAATGCACGGCAAGGATGGCGCGGAGGAGGGGGTTGGCGCCGGATCGTCGACTACCATGTTCTCCATTGGGGCGTCGTCGTCCTCGGCTGCCTGCCGGCCAGCGGTCGGCAGCAATGGCTACCATCTCCTTGTGGTCCGTCTTCGCCCGTCCCAAAAGCGCTGGGCGCGAGAAGCCATGGTGGCAGTAGTGGTGTGGACAGGAGAAAGAGCGGATCACGGATGACTGCGGCTATGGGCGGCGCAGGCGGTTTATATAGCAATGGTGGGCGAGGCGGAGGGGCGGGCGTGTGGCGCGCGAGTAGCCGCCTCGACAACCGCGTATCATTAATCTGGGCGGAAGATGGGCGGATGGGCGGCACTTGTGTCATTTGAAAGCGAACAATCGCTTTGCCACCGGGAAGCGAGGTGGCGCCTTGTTGTATTTTGAGGCGGAAGCGGCCTTGAGCGAGAGATGACTTTACTTGGAGAGGATGACAATGGGGACCCACCAGGTCCATAGCCTCACGTCACATAAGTGCCTCCTTATTATATATATATAACTATAATTTATTTTGCTTCCTCCTGGTTTCACGACATCACGGTCCCACCATTGTCAACCTATGTAGTAGTCAATAAGCGAGATAATTGCACAGAAGCGGCCGACAATTTGGGACCAAGCAGCTCGGCGATATTTGTGTTTTTGAGGTGTGAGCATTCTGAGTTTTTCAATGTTTAGCCCAGATATTAATTTTTCTCCTCTGAACAACAACGAAAACATCGCTGCGGTATTCTTGGGCGGGCTGTGGCTGTCTAGCCGAGGCTAGATATCCAGCCGGATATTAATTTTTTCAAGCTGAAAATGGCTAGCCAGCTAAACTTTTTTAGGAATACCGAGGCAAGGTCAAGTTGTTCTTCTCCTTGTTGGCTGAAAATCTTTCCTAGGAGGATGCATTAGGCTTAACAAGAAAATGGGCTTTAAGAAATAATAAATGGGATGTAATTATAAAAAGCTGGGCAGTAACTATAAAAATGCACCAAACACGTGATTACTTTATAAAATATTATTTTGGATATTGAAAATTTTAATCTCATTAATTGTTGCGGCGCAATGTTTTGTTGGATTTTACGTAATATAAATTTATATTGAAATTGTATTTAATCGACTAGAAATTTGGGATAAAAATATTTGGATCCCATCAAAATGTGGGAAATTTTATTGAATGATGTTTTGAATGGTTGGTTGAAATGGGCTGTACTTTTAACAAGCTGTAAATGGGTTGTAGTAAATTCCATTAGAATTCAAAAATGGGCTACACATTCTTACATATCTCAAATGGGCTATAAGTTCTACGCCACACTTACGGCCTTACTAAGTTGTGCGTCCCTAAAAAACAGAGTTGGCGGCGTATGCGAGGCTTTGTCAACTTATAGTCAACACGGTTCTAGCAGCGATGGCGTTGGATGTCCATCCAACGGATGTCGTCTTCTTCTTCAATCTCGGATATTCTAGCTTCACCGCCCAAAAATGATTCCTCCCCGACATCTAGGGCCACCGTTTGGAAGCTGACACTGTGGGCCTACTAAGTTGGCGTACCAAGGGCTTTGTCAACTTAGTCAATAATAAACGATTCTAGCTGCGGTGACCGTCGATGTCCATCCAACGGCCGTCGTGCTTCTTCAACCTCTGGTCTTCTTGCTCCGGCCGCCCAAAGCAGCGCCGGTCGTGCCGCTGCTCCTGCCTCCGTGGTCGGCTGTCTTTGCGGAGCCTCACCCCTACTACTCCCACCGCTGGCAGGCCATCCCTCCACTCACCCACACCCCTGTTATTACTGCGGCGGCAGTGGCGCAGCCGAACCGATGAACCCTAGTACTCCTCTCGCGTGTGCATCCACTGCCGCGTCTTCCCGGCTATCGTCGTCCCTTCCTAGGCCTGCGCCGTCGTCCACCACCCTGGTGCTCTCGGTGCGGCATGGTCAGCGTGGTCGAGCGACTTCCATCGGACATGGACTGTCTTGGAGAGGTGACAGCTGGGTCCATGGCAGCCGCAAGAAGTGCCTCCTTATTACAGCGCAAAATAATTATTCCTCCACGACGGCGGGGACCCACGGACGAGCCACCGTATTCGCGAAAAAATGATTAAGCCCCCTAGCTGCTGGGACCCACGAGCAACATCTTAGCCGCAAGGAAGTGCGTCCGAAAAATGATTAAGCCCCATTGCTTGGACCCACCAGCTACATCTTCACACGCAAGGAAGTGCGTCCGGGAAAAAAAGATTAGCCCCACTGCTGGGACCCACCACCTACATCTTCGCGGGCAAGGAAGTGCACGCGAGTCGGGACCACGTGGTGAAGTGTATGCGTGGCGTTGTCATTCTAATCGCTGACGATGTGCGTACATATATCTTTGGTGGATGTGAAGCGCACATGTCGTAGTAAGCGGCGTGCGTGTCGTAGTAAGCGCACCGTAGCATGTACGCGTTCTGATGGCGAGGGTGCAAGAAAGAAAATCTGACCCGCGTATGTGTACATCTGGTGGGGTCTCGCAGCCTACCGGCGCATATGTATGGCGAGGGCTCGTGTACATGGCTGGGTCGGAATGGAGAAACAGCGTCGTTGTCGTGTTCATGGGAGGCAACAGAATCGTCGTGTTCATGGGGAAGCAGCGGAATCGTCGTGTTCGCCGGGAGCAGCAGGCAGCGTGGGAGCCAACCAGCTGGGTCGGAGCGGAATGCGTGGTCGTGTCCGCCGGGAGGCTTGGGCGGAACAGGCGATGGAAGCGAGGCTGGCGTGCCGCTGGCGGAGAAGCGGCCTTGTGTTCGACCGGCCCGCGTTGAAATGGGATCTTGTTCGCCGGGAGAAGTGCGGTGTATCGCCAAAGCAGACCGAAGCGGACCTCCTACGGTCGAAGCAGGGGTCTGTTGATAGGGAGGGTGTGGCGTACCACAAAATGGGCCAAGCGGACCTCCTGCGATGGCAGGGGTCTGTTGATCGGGAGGGTGTGGCGTGCCGCAAAGCAGACCAAGCGGACCTCCTACAGTCGAAGCAGGGGTCTGTTCGCCGGGAGGGTGTGGCGTACCGCAAAAGGGACTCCACAGGATCTGTTCATCTCCACCGTCGACCTCCTCCACCGTCCACGGGCTACCGTCGACCTCCTCCAGCCTCCCGGGCTCTGTTCATCCAGCCTCCACCGCGCTACTCCACGGCTCTTGTTCAACCACCCCTCCACGTCTCTCTGTTCATCCAGCCCTCCACACCATGGGGTCTGTTCAACCACCCCTCCACGGACACCCCTCCACCGTCTACTATTCATCCAGCCCTCCACACCACGGGGTCTGTTCAACCACCCCTCCACGGGCACCGCTCCACCATCTCTGTTCATCAGCCCTCCACCACACCACGGGGTCCTATTCATCCGGAGAGCAGCGCCACCGCTCACTTATTCATCAAACCCCCCCACCCATAGCGCTCTTTGCTCATCCTAGAGGCAGCATCGATCGGCTTGATTAGCAGCGATGGCGAAGAATCGCAATCGGGTTGATTAACAGCCATCGATCGATCGCTTCGGGTTCGTGTCGTAGCACTGTAGTGCAATCGCTTTGGTTTAGTTAGAGCCAACGCCTCTCTCGGTTCGATTAGAGCCAGCGCCTACTTTTGCAGCGCTTACGTGTACGAGAAAGCAGCGCATCGCTCGGCCCCGACATCCCGATAGCAAGGAACTCCCGAAATTTTCCTCCCTCGCTTCTACCACGATTTTTCCGTCATGGGGGCATTAAAAATGTCATGCAGCTGCGTCTCCGGCCCGCCCGGGCGAAAAGCCCATTTCTGTCATGATTTTTGTCATAAGTAGAGCCCACCACTTCTATGATGATACGGGTTTTGTCACAATTATCGTCATAGAAGTGTCATATGTATGAAAGGAAAAAAATTCGTTCGGCCCAAAATGTCACGGATGTGTCTTTTTTTGTAGTGTGATCAGCAAACACAACTACCTCTCCATCCTTGGGTGTAGGAGGACTTTACGGGCCAGGGACCCTCAAGTGGATAACATCTTTATTAGCTAAAGCGCCCGTTTTAACGCGATTGTTTAAGCATTCTTGATCACTTTCGAGAAGGAGCCCAATTGCATTCATACACTTGCTTGGCCATGGTAATGAGAATCTAAAACATTATTGTTGTCGGTTTAAGATTTCTTGTGGACAATTATACAACAATATAAGGGTGCAAGCATATTATTAAACCGGAGTTGGCTGTTCATAAACCGGAGTTTATTGATGGAGACAGTATAATGGTGAACTACATTGGTGGTTCAACAAGGGGACTAATGGTGTCTACCGGGTCGTCCTTTTCCTAAGGAGTTAAACCGCCTAATCTGATATTGAAGATATAAGTCCAAAGATGCATAAGTGAAGGAAAAACATGTTTCACAAGTTGGCATTGTAATTTTGGATTTACCACATGTCAGAAAAGGAAAATATATTCAGACCAAAATATTAGTACCAAAACAGTTGATGGAAGTTCAGATGGGATCTTCTACTTAAGCAGGATGCATGGATGGAAAGAAAGGCTACGACTATCACTATACAGAATAAATATCCAGGTTTGAATCAAAGAGCTATTACACAATGACGAACACCGATGAACACTGAAACCCTAGAGACAGATCTATGGCGGAAGAAAAAAGAGCTTACTGATGCTGAAGGAAGAGTGGAGAAGCGCCGCGATTCTACGAATGCGTTCGAGGCAATGCAGCGGCGGGAGTTGAAGCGAAGCGGCGGTCGACGGTGGCGGAGCTCAAAGGTCGGGCAAGCGCAAGGAAGAGGATGAAATGAAGAGATACGAGGAATGGAAAGACCCTGGCCCTATTACAAAGGCACAAAGATAAGCGTCATCTTGGCGAAAATCAAAGCCGAAATTTGGATATGGTAGGGCTGTCGCCTCGATTGTTGGAGGCTCATTAATGAGGATGGATTATATGCAGTTTTAAATAACAGATGATGTCATGGCGGTTTACCATTATTCTGGAGAGTGACGTCACGACGGTTTACAGATTATGTGAAGATATGGAAGAAGAAATTTTCTTAAGTATTCAGGACTGACATGAAGTAGTTCAAATCAGTCTGGGGCCTAATGTTGGGGATATTACCACTTGGCGTAAACCGGCCAGGAAAGGCCGGGTTAACCCCATGAGTAGTTCATTGTATTTGAAGCCCATGAAGATAGATGGAGACGCTTTATGAAGGCCCATGGCCCAAAGCCGGGTTTGGCCTGTAGACATAAACCGGTATTTATATGTAGACTTGAGTTGTAAGGTAGAAAGAGCAGAGACCGAGCCAGACACGTTTATGAGCCGGTCTCGGGATTCTGTAAACCGACGGGCGTCAACCATGTATATAAGGGGATGACCCGGCGGCGGTTCAGAAAAGACAGGCAACAACTCGAGACTCGGACAAAGCGTATTCGCTCCCTGGTCATCGAAACCCTAGCAATTCCATCACAACTAGACGTAGGCTTTTACCTTCATCGTAAGGGGCCGAACTAGTATAAAACTCTCTTGCGTCCCTTGTCCGCTTTAACCCCTTTAAGCTAACCCGTAGCGATGGCTCCACGATTAAGTCCTTTCATGAGGACATCTGCCGTGACAAAACCATGACACTCTCCGATGATGTGTGAGTAGTTTACCACAGACCTTCGGGTCCATAGTTATTAGCTAGATGGCTTCTTCTCTCTCTTTGCATCTCAATACAAAGTTCTCCTCGATCTTCTTGGAGATCTATTCGATGTAACTCTTTTTGTGGTGTGTTTGCCGAGATCCGATGAATTGTGGGTTTATGATCAAGATTATCTATGAACATTATTTGAATCTTCTCTGAATTCTTTTATGTATGATTGGTTATCTTTGCAAGTATCTTGAATTATCAGTTTGGTTTGGCCTACTAGATTGATATTTCTTGCAATGGGAGAAGTGCTTAGCTTTGGGTTCAATCATGCGGTGCTCGATCCTAGTGATAGTTGCTACATCTTGAGCTTGTGTTGGTTTTCCACGAAGAGGAGAGGATGATGCAGCCGCGATGGCGTAAGTATTTCCCTCAGTTTTGAGAACCAAGGTATCAATCGATGGGAGGCCACGCACAAGTCCCTCATACCTGCACAAAGCGATAGCTACTCACAACCAACGCGATTAGGGGTTGTCAATCCCTTCACGGTCACTTACGAGTGAGATCGATAGAGATAATATTTTGGTATTTTTGGTATATAGGCGCAAAGTGAAAAGTAAAAGGCAAAGTAAAAACAAGGCAAGTATAAAAGTGATGGACATTGATATGATGAGAATAGGCCGGGGCCATAGGTTTCACTAGTGGCTTCTCTCAAGAGCATAAGTATTCTACGATTGGGTGAACAAATTACTGTTGAGCAATTGTGAATTGAGCATAGTTATGAGTATATCTAGGTATGATCATGTATATAGGCATCACGTCCGTGACAAGTAGATCGAAGCGATCTTGCATCTACTACTATTACTCCACTCATCGACCGCTATCCGCATGCATCTAGAGTATTAAGTTAAAAAGAATGCGCATTAAGCAAGATGACATGATGTAGAGGAATAAATTCATGCAATATGATAAATACCCCATCTTGTTATCCTCGATGGAAACAATACAATATGTGCCTTGGAACCCTTTACATCCTTTGGTAAGGACACCACAAGATTGAACCCAAAGCCATGCACTTAGCCCATTGCAAGAACTACCAATCTACTTGGCCAAACCAAGCGGATAATTGAAGAGACTTGCAAAGATAACTCAATCATACATAAAAGAATTCAGAGAAGATTCAAATATTATTCATAGATAAGCTGGATCATAAACCCACAATTCATCGATCTCAACAAACACACATAAAAAGAAGATTACGTCGAATAGATCTCCACGAGAGAGGGAGAACATTGTATTGAGATCCAAAAATAGAGAAGAAGCCATCTAGCTACTAGCTATGGACCCGAAGGTCTGAAGTAAGCTACTCACACTTCATCGGAGAGGCTATGGTGTTGATGTAGAAGCCTTCTATGGTGGATGCCCCCTCCGGCGGAGCTCTGGAACAGGCCCCAAGATGGGATCTCGTGGACACAGGAAGTTGCGGCAGTGGAATTAGGTTTTTGGCTCCTGTTCTGATCGTTTGGGGGTACGTAGGTATATATAGGAGGAAGGAGTACATCGGTGGAGCATCAGGGGGCCCACGAGGCAGGGGGTGCGCCCTAGGGGGGCGCCCCCCACCCTCATGACCACCTCCGATGTTCCTTGGCATAGGGTCCAAATCTCCTGGATCACGTTCGGTGAGAAAATCACGTTTCCGAAGGTTTCATTCCGTTCGGAATCCGTTTGATATTCTGTTTCTTCGAAATACTGAAAAAGGCAAAAAATAGCAATTCTGGGTTGGGCCTCCGGTTAATTGGTTAGTCCCAAAAATAATATAAAAGTGGAAAATAAAGCCCATTATAGTCCAAAACAATAGATAAAGTAGCATGGAGCAATCAAAAATTATAGATACGTTGGAGATGTATCGAGGCATCCCCAAGCTTAATTCTGCTCGTCCTCGAGTAGGTAAATGATAAAGGAGAATTTTTGATGCGGAGTGATACTTTGGCATAATTCAATGTAAATCTTCTTAATCATGGTATGAATATTCAGATCCGAAAGATTCAAGACAAAAGTTCATATTGACATAAAAATAATAATACTTCAAGTATACTAACTAAGCAATTATGTCTTCTCAAAATAACATGGCCAAAGAAAGTTATCCCTACAACATCATATAGTGCGGCTATGCTCCATCTTCCCCACACAAAGTATTTAAATCATGCACAACCCGATGACAAGCCAAGCAATTGTTTCATACTTTAACATTTTCAAAACTTTTCAACCTTCACGCAATACATGGCGTGAGCCATGGATATAGCACTAAATGTGGAATAGAGCGGTGGTTGTGGAGAAGACAAAAAGAGGAAGATAGTCTCACATCAACTAGGCATATCAGCGGGCTATGGAGATTCCCATCAATAGATATCAATGTGAGTGAGTAGGGATTGCCATGCAACGGATGCACTAGAGCTATAAGTATATGAAAGCTCAACAAAAGAAACTAAGTGGGTGTGCATCCAACTCGCTTGCTCACGAAGACCTAGGGCATTTGAGGAAGCCCATCATTGGAATATACAAGCCAAGTTCTATCATGAAAAATTCCCACTAGTATATGAAATTGACAAAATGAGAGACTCTCTATATGAAGATCGTGGTGCTACTTTGAAGCACAAGTGTGGTAAAAGGATAGTAACATTGTCCCTTCTATCTTTTTCTCTCATTTTTTTATTTGGGCCTTTCCTCTTTTTTTATGGCCTCTTTTTTTATTTTTTTTATTTTTTTCGTCCGGAATCTCATCCCGACTTGTGGGGGAATCATAGTCTCCATCATCCTTTCCTCACTTGGGACAATGCTCCAATAATGATGATCATCACACTTTTATTTTTCTTACAACTCAACAATTACAACTCGATACTTAGAACAAAATATGAATCTATATGAATGCCTCCGTGATGTGCGGGATATGCAATGATTCATGAGTGACATGTATGAAAGAATTATGAGCGGTGGTGTCGATTGTCAAAACCGGCGGATCTTGGGTAGGGGTCCCGACTGTGCGTCTAGGCGGATGGTAACAGGAGACAAGGGACACGATGTTTTGCCCAGGTTGGGCCCTCTCGATGGAGGTAAAACCCTACTCCTACTTGATTAATATTGATGATATGGGTAGTACAAGAGTAGATCTACCACGAGATCGAGAGGCTAAACCCTAGAAGCTAGCCTATGGTATGATTGTTGTTCATCCTCTGGGACTAAAACCCTCCGGTTTATATAGGCACGAAGAGGTTAGGGTTACACATAATCGGTTACAATGGTAGGAGATCTACATATCCGTATCGCCAAGCTTGCCTTCACGCCAAGGAAAGTCCCATTCGGACACGGGGCGAAGTCTTCAATCTTGTATCTTCATAGTCCGAGTCCGGCCAAGGCTATAGTCCAGCTATCCGGACACCCCTAATCGAGGACTCCTCGGTAGCCCTGAACCAGGCTTCAATGACGGCGAGTCCGGCGCGCATATTGTCTTGGCATTGCAAAGCGGGTTCCTCCTCTGAATACTTCATAGAAGATTTTGAACACAAGGATAGTGTCGGCTCGCAAAATAAGTTCCACATACCACCGTAGAGAATAATATTTACACAAGTTCAATCCGTGGCGTATTAGTGGCGTGATATCACCTACGGCCAAGCCTTTATTGAATTGTTTTACCGTCCCACCTCGGTAGCGTTTAGCGAGGCGGTTTCCTTGCGTCTTGTCAAAGCAGAGATCATGTCCCCTTATTCGGGATCCTCATCAATACGGGCATGGGTAACCCAACAGCGCCATTGATTACAGCGCTTGGGACATAGCGAGTTTTATCAGGCGGTGGGGCGCGCATAACTTTGTCCGTCCATATAAGGGATAAGGATCCACTTTTTCACACGCCTTCTTCCTCCTTTGCTTATCCATTTCCTTTTCGAGCTCCAGCGCCCAAGTCCGCATCCCACCTCAAACTTCTCCAACTATGTCGGGGCGGGAGGCAAGTGGATGGCCTCCTCCGTCACGGAGGGCACATCAAAAAGCTGCGGAAGGCGGATACTTGTCCAGCGACATCGCGCATCGGCTCCCCGACAAGGGCAGCTCATCCCACCCCTAGGCCCCATGAGAGGTGGTGTTCCTCCCCACTTCCTCCAGCGTACTAGGGTTTCCACTTCACCCATTTGTCCAGGGGCTCATGTTCTATCTGGCCTAGATTTCCATGATCTGGCCCAATTTCATCCTCAACATCTCGGTGTTCATCGTCGTGTGTGAGTCCTTCCTCTGCATCCAGCCCCACTTGACTTGTGGCTGAAGACCTTCAATGTCAAGCCGAAGGTAGTGGGCGGCATGCGCAGTGTGGAGGTGCCATGGTGAGCAAGATGGCCAGCGTCCTATGGCTCGAGGCTCCTTTGTGGAGACCATAAAGGGGTGGCAATCGGGGTGGTTCTACATCACCGAGCAGCGACTCTAAATGGGTGGCCCCAATTCTGATCTGGCTTCCCTACGGCCCACCTCATGGAAAGAAGCGGGCTGACATGGGAAGTGGTCGAAAGAGCTGACGGACTCAAACCTGCGTCCGAAACACTGGTGGACAAGAAGCTCAAGCTTGTCAGCGTAGTCCATGTTATGTTCATCCGCGGATCCTGCCATGCCAACAGCGGGCCTTCAACTTGTGGGAGTTTGATCCAGCACAGCACGAACCTTGAGCGGCTCTTGACACTATATGCGAAGATGCACGGAAGGTGCTGTTCAAAGCGCCGAGCTCCGCATCCGCTAACAAAGATCGCGGATTCAGTCGCGACATCAAGCCAGCGAGGTAAGCTCTTCTACCCCTACGTGACTCTTTTGTCATAGTTTGACCCTATCACGGGATCTAAAACTCCCTCACCTTTGACAAAATTGGCTGAAAGGCGTCCGGACAGGTTGACTGTCGGCTCCCTTTCGAAGACCAGCGGACACCCGATTGGCCGGGGCTGCTGGTTCCGGCACCTCGTGGTGCGGAAAAAAACCAAGAAGAAGGCCACGGGAACTCGGAGGAGTTCCGGCGCTCGTGTTGTCAGACTCATCGTCAGATGACTCAGAAGGACTCCTCCCGAGGCGAGGAGGAGGAAAAAGGCCTCTCCCGGTGAAGAGAGAAAAAAGGAAGCCGCCCCAGGCCAGGAGGCGGAGAATCAGAAGGAAGGACCCTCCTCTGGGACTACACCACCAGCGCCCGGCGGCGGCGGAGAGGAGTGGCCATCAGGACCAAGCCCTGGCGAAATCGTAAGTGTCCGGACACTAGAATAACTCATGGCGTTCCATTTGGCGCACAACATCTTCTAATGCCGAGTATAACCACGCAGCCGCCCAGGGCAGAATTCGGCGCCTCGTCGGCGGCTCCACAGATTAAATCGGATGTGAATAGCACCTCACTTCCGACCGCCTCGTCTCCTCCGCCCATGAGATGGCGTCGGTGGAGTCCCAAAGGGCCCAGCCAGGAGGAGGTAGCCGTAGGGCGCCGCAAAGCGACCTCCGGACTCGGCGCCAAAGGGATAAAACCCGAAGGGCTTCAAGTCGACCCTGTGCGGACTCCGTCTGAGAACCCGGTGGTTCGAGTCCGACGGCGACCCCGCCGTGAAGGGCAAGACTCTGACGCCGGTGACCTCCGTCAACCCGGAGGCACGAGGCGATTTGATGGGCGCAACGGCGCTTCCATTGACGAACACCGCCTTGTTATGAGTGTGGTGGTCGAGAAATTCGATCTGCCAAGCGGGCTGACTAAAGCATGTGCCAGCCTTCTAACGAGGCTTTGAGGTATGTATTTAAGATATGTAAAAATATTGTCGCTAGGCAGTAGCCTGATGCTCAGTTTGGTGTTAGGAAAGAAATAGCCGGCGAGGATCTGAAAAAGATATATACAGGAGTCTAACATAAGTATGTCAATATGGGAATGCAGGCTTGCTGCTGACCTCTACCACCTGACTGCGAGAGGTTGATGCATTAAGCGAGCCTCGGCGGTCGAGAATGGCTCGGACTTGCCAAGAAGCAGCTCGAGGACAAGGAAGGTAAGTAATACCTTATGGGAGTATTTAAAAGATGTGGTTGTAAAGATGGCAGGAATAGCGTGAATCTGCGGGGGCCCACGAGCGAGGTGGCGACCACTGAAGAAAGGCTGTGTCAAGGCCGAAATCAATGCGGCCTTGGGGCTGCAGCGCGAGAAAGCAGGAGGCGCGGGTGGCGGAGGTGCGGCAAGAGCTCCAGGCTCGTGGAAAAACATGAGAGTTTGGAGCATGACTCAAGACTCGAGTCAGAGCTCGCCTCGGCCCTTGAGGCGCCGAAGCCGCTAAGGCCGAAGCCCAAAGCCCTCCAGGAATTGAGGCGACGAAGAAGATGGCGGCGGGTAAGGCATTCTATATGCAAAGCAAGCATGTGAAAGTGAATTATCATTACTTACGAATCCGGAGCTCTCCGGGAGCATTGCGAGATCTGCCTGCGGTGTAATACGATCTTGCCGCATTCTACCGAGCGAGGAGGAAGCTCGACGGAGAAGGTGTTGGTCTCGATATCTTTGAGGCGGACACCAGTGCTTATAGCGACCAGTTGAAGCAGCTGGTCGAGCTCCATAAGGTGGCGAACAGGCCATGAAGAACCTCGTAGTTGGTGTGGCCTAAGGAAGCAATGCACAGGAGCTACTTGGGCTGGTGAGGCGGTGGTGGGCCTTTGTCCATGGGTTGGCGTCGTCAAGCACTCATTCGCATCAAAGGTGCCCGTGAATACCTTGCCCCTGCTAAGGGGCCTTTGGGGCAAGATGGAATGAGAAGCTTGTGGTGACGGACCACCACCACATAAGGAGCATCATAAGCCTAAAATGTATTATGAGGCGTCTGAAGGGTGCCGCCTTATAAGCGGATGAATGTTCCAAAGATGTAATATTTGAGTAGACTCGCATTTGTTATCATGTCGCTGAAAACTTGTTCATATGCTTAAGCAACACTTTTGAATTTAAAATATTACATACATGCAGCCATGTATTAAATTTGAGAGATGGCGAGTCGTCGTCTTCACCCCCATGCCACGAGTGCGGGGGTGTTGGGATAAACTTGGCGCTCTTGTTCCCATTCTTGGGTCCTTGAGGGGCGCTCAGCATAGCGAACAAGGCAACGGACTATAATGCTTGAACACTCTCACTTAGCCATAGAATTCTATAATTTTAAATTTGGTGAAGCCCCTAGTATTCGGAAGACCGAGTTGAGGCGCTATCACGCCTAGGCGGACAATGCCGACTCCTCTCTCTAAGCGGCATAAGTCTTTAGGGACTCGAAAACCTCTCAAACAGCGATCGGCTCTCGCCCTATCATGACGGTCAATTTAGCTTTCTCTTTGAGGTGCTTAACCCAGCTCAGCAGGGGCACAATCGCGGTGGTTCTCCAGTGCTACCTTAGCCGATATAACAGGCGTAAGTTACCAAAACATGGGGCAGGCAAATCCAACTATTGACCCAAGACATGACTCGGAGCCGATGCATATAATGCTATAAGTTAGGGGTGCCGCACTTGTGAAAGTGTTGGACTTATCACACCATGTTGTGGGGTACTTAAGCCCTGGTGTGTGCCGTACCAAAGTGTGCGGTTGCACAATGTCATAAATGAACATATATATATAGAAAAAAGGGAATTCAATAATAGGCGAAGCTATGTATTGTTTATTCAAAGGGCTGCGATAGAAGCGAGCGATACAAATAGTCGCGATAAGCAAGTACAGGACTTTTAACATGTCCCCTCGAGGGTAAGCTGCGGGATGGTGTGTAAAACAGGTATAATGCTCGTAATAGAGACCACTGGACACTCGGCGTAACTACGCTTCCACTGGTTGTTGCATCGTGTGTTCGGCGATTCTCTTGCGGACGGGGGCCCGTGAGCGGAGTCTGAAAGTAAAATAAAAGAGAAGAAAGAAAAGAATGACACAATCGGGGCCCACAGTGCGGTTGAGCCGCATTGTGGGCATGCCGTGGTTGTGCCCTTCCCTATGCCCATGGTATTTCAAAGTGTAATTATGTGCAGCGTAGTACTGGTTTTGCAATTCGCGAGGGCTGGGGTTTGGGCGCATTGCTATGCGTGCTCGGGCGATGCCGAGCGGTCTTGTTGTAGGTTACTCGAGGCGCGCAGCGGTGTCCGGACGTTTAATGGTCGGGCTCGAGAATTGCCTTAAGAGGCTGCTTTGTACTTCCGCCCGAGAACGCCGTATGCTCCTCCGTCCGGAGAAGGCGTTCGGTGTTTCCATTGACCATAATGACTCATGGAGGACTGGCATCTTGAGCTTGAGATATGCGTAGTGCGCCACCGCATTGAACTTTACCGTCACGGTTCGTCCGGCAGTCGCGTGATAACCCGCTGCGGAGCAGGACTATGTCGAAGATTAACTCCTCGCTTGAAGTTATCCGGGGATCCGAAGACCACTTCAAGTGTAAGCGAGCACTGTCGGCCTCTACACCTGGTATGACGCCTTTAAAGGTCGTCTTCGTGGGTTTAATCCTTGATGGGTCTATGCCCATTTTGCGCATGGTGTCCTGATAAAGCAGGTTCAGGCTGCTGCCGCCGTCCATTAGGACTCTGGTGAAATGAAATCCGTCAATGATTAGGTCTAGAACCAATGCGGCGAATCCTCCATGGCGGATGCTAGTGGGGTGGTCCCTTCGATCAAAAGTGATCGGGCAGGAAGACCACAGGTTGAACTTTAGAGGCGGTGGCTCCATCGCATATAAGTCCCTTAGTGCGCTTCCGCTCCCTTTTGGGTATGTGGGTTGCGTATATCATGTTCACCATCCGCACTTGTGGGGAAGCCCTTCATCCTCTATTGTTCGTGGCGGGGCTCCTCCTCGTCATCGCTATGCAGCCCCTTGTCATTGTTTTCGGCATTTAACTTGCCTGCCTTCTTGAACACCCAACAATCCCTGTTGGTGTGATTGGCTAGTTTTTCGGGGGTGCCGTGTATCTGGCACGAGCGATCGAGTATTCGGTCCAAATTGGGCGGGCGGAGTACTTCTTTTAAATGGCTTATTCCGCTGACGGGTTTAGAGCCTATGAATCCGGCATTGGTGGCGTATCCTCGGCATTATCGCTGTTAATGCGGCGCTTGTGCTTATTGCGACGCGACCTGCCATTGCTGTCCTTGGTATCCAATTACGGGCTCTTGGTCATGTTATTCTGCGAGCTAGCCAGCTGTCCTCTCCAGCATAAGCGGGTCATGAGTGTTGTGAGGGCTGCCATGGATTTGGCTTTTCTGTCCTAGGTGCGGGAAAGCCACTCGTCGCGGATGTTGTGTTTGAAGGCTGCAAGGGCCTCGCATTCGGACAATCGGCGATTTGATTTTTCTTGGTTAGGAACCGTGTCGAGTGTCGGCGATTCCTCTTCTGCTGAATTATGTGGCTTAGGTCATCCGATTGTCGGTGGTGCACATATGTGCCACAGAAATTGTCGAGGAATGCGGCTTCGAGGTCTTCCCAACAACCAATTGACTCTTTGGCAAGCTGTTAAGCCAATGTCGGGCTGGTCCTTTAAGCTTGAGTGGGAGGTATTTGATGGCGTGTAGATTATCACCGCGGGCCATGTGGATGTGAAGGAGATAGTCCTCGATCCAAACCGCAGGATCTCTTGTGCCATCATATGATTCGATGTTTACGGGTTTGAAACCCTCAGGGATTTGATGATCCATCACTTCATCTATGAAGCATAGTGGGTGTGCGGCGCCTCTATATTGGGCTATACCACGACGCAACTCAAATGAGCTTTGTCTACTGTGTTTGGCCCGGCCGGAGTTGCCATATCCGGTGTGACGGTTATCGTCACTTGTCATGGCGCATAGCGATCCGTGGATCGATCTTGTTTGCCTTGCCTTGTCCTCAATATGTCTCGCAGTCTGGCGCATTTCCCGTGCCTTGGTCTTTTTGGCGGCGCGGAGTGCGGCTTGAGTTGAGCGAGAGGCCTCTCTATCGTGACCACGAGGTGGTCGGTCAACCATGTCATGCGCTGGTGATGTAGGTTTGGGTGCTTCCTCCTCTAACGGGGTAGCAGCCTGCGTTTTAGCTAGCTTTTGGAGGCGCTCGAGTTCATACTCTTGATCGCAAGGACTTGATCCATCTGTCACTAGCAGAGTCTTGATCAGCTCTAAGCTGTTGCTGCTTTTCTTGAGGCTGCTTGCCGTGGCCATGAGCCTGCGTTTGGAGCAGCTCTTGTTCGGCCAGGATCCTCGGGCACGATGAATTCGTCGTCGTTGAGGCTTGCCTCATCTTGAGAGGAGGCATGTAATTATCGTCCTCTACCTCTCTTTCTGCCGCTCTCTCATGAGGGATGGCTTCTCCATCCTCCTGTGCTGATTCTCTTTGGAGGGTTGTCTTGACCTTTGTCCGGTGTTATTTTCTCCGTGCGGAATCATCGTTTTCTTTGTGGCGGGATCTAGGCGGCGCCTTGGCTGGCGCCGGCGCTTAGGCTGTTTCTTGGAGGGTCATCCTCCGTTGTTCCATCGCCATTCCCATCTTTTGGGATGTCCACCATGTATATGTCGAATGACGAGGTGGCCTTCTAGTGCCCTGTGGGTGCTGGTTCTTGATCGTCTCCTGCATCGTCGTCCACACCGTCGACGTCTTCGGAGTCGAAGTCGAGCATGTCGGTTAAATCATCGACAGTGGCTACGAAGTGGGTGGTGGGTGGGCTTTGAATTTCTTCGTCGTCCACATCCCAACCTTCGACCATAATCCGGCAGGGCTCTCGATAAAGAGAGACTTTAGTGAATTCAGGATGTCGCCAAAAGGCGAGTCTTTGAAAAGATGTCATGGCGGTGAATTCTATGATCGGCGCCCAATCGGATCGATTAGGCGAGTAGCGGAAGGCTCGGAGTCGGAGAGAGTCGGCACCTTGGAGATTCTGAGCCGCAAAGGATGGGGTAGGTGCGGCTCAATCGTCGTGAGATCATAGCCCCGAGGCGGTGTCCAGCCACCGTCCTTGATCGGCGCGGCCGGCTCGAGCTAAAGGTCGGAGCAGACACTTGGTCTTGATCTCTAGGACCTTGTTTGGTGGCGAGCTAGATCATGCCCTCGTGATAGTCTTGGCGTGCTTGGCTGTGGCTCGAACCCATCGAAGATCAAGTCTCCGCGGACGTCAGCCGTGTAGTTCAAACTTCCAAATCTGACCTGGTGGCCAGGGGCGTAGCTTTCAATCTACTCCAGATGGCCAAGCGAATTGGCGTGCAGTGCAAAGCCGCCGAATACGAAGATCTATCCGGGGAAAAAAGTCTCACCCTAGAGCGCATTGTCGTTGATGATCGGAGGAGCCATCGGGCCTAAATATGACGACACAGAGGAACTCTCAATGAAAGCACCAATGTCGGTGTCAAAACCGGCGGATCTCGGGTAGGGGTCTGAGCGTGCGTCTATACGGATGGTAACGAGGAGACAAGGGACACGATGTTTTACCCAGGTTCGGGCCCTCTCGATGGAGGTAAAACCCTACTCTGCTTGATTAATATTGATGATATGGGTAGTACAAGAGTAGATCTATACGAGATCGAGAGGCTAAACCCTAGAAGCTAGCCTATGGTATGATTGTTGTTAGATCCTACGGACTAAAACCCTCCAGTTTATATAGGCACCGAAGAGGTTAGGGTTACGAGTCGGTTACAATGGTAGGACATCTACATATCCGTATCGCATAAGCGTGCCTTCCACGCCAAGGAAAGTCCCATCCGGACACGGGCGAAGTCTTCAATCTTGTATCTTCATAGTCCAGGAGTCTGGCCAAAGGCTCTAGTCTAGCTATCCGGACACCCCCTAATCCAGGACTCCCTCAGGTGGCTTTGCCACAAATACGATGTCAACTACATGATCATGCTAGCAATATGACAATGATGGAGCGTGTCATAATAAACGGAATGGTGGAAAGTTGCATGGCAATATATCTCGGAATGGCTATGGAAATACCATGATAGGTAGGTATGGTGGCTGTTTTGAGGAGGATATATGGTGGGTGTATGATACCGGCGAAAGGTGCGTGGTATTAGAGAGGCTAGCAACGGTGGAAGGATGGGAAAAAAGTGTGTATAATCCATGGACTCAACATTAGTCATAAAGAACTCATATACTTATTGCAAAAATCTAGAAGTTATCAAAACAAAGTATTACGCGCATGCTCCTAGGGGGATAGATTGGTAGGAAAAGCCCCATCGCTCGTCCCCGACCGCCACTCATAAGGAAGACAATCAATAAATAAATCATGCTCCGAGTTCATCACATAACGGTTCACCATACGTGGATGCTACGGGAATCACAAACTTCAACACAAGTATTCTTCAAATTCACAATTACTCAACTAGCATGACTCTAATATCACCATCTTCATATCTCAAAACAATTATCAAGCATCAAACTTATCTTAGTATTCAACGCACTCAAAATAAAGTTTCACATATCTTGAATAGAATACCAAGTATATTAACATTAAGAAAATTACCATGCTATTAACGACTCTCAAAATAATCTAAGTGAAGCATGAGAGATCAAGTTTCTTTAAAACAAATCCACCACCGTGCTCTAAAAGATCTAAGTGAAGCACTAGAGCAAAACTTATCACGCTCAAAAAGATGTAAGTGAAGCACTACGAGCAATACTATCAAGCTCAAAAGATATAAGTGAAGCACATAGAGTATTCTATCATTCCAATTCATGTATGGCTCTTTCAAAAGGTGTGTACAGCAAGGATGATTGTGGTAAATTAACAAGCAAAAGGCATAAATAATACAAGACGCTCCAAGCAAAAACACATATCATGTGGTGAATAAAAATATAGCTCCATGTAAATTACCGATGGAAGTGGACGAAAGAGGGGATGCCTTCCGGGGCATCCCCAAGCTTTGACTTTTTGGTGTCCTTGGATTATCTTGGGGGTGCCATGGGCATCCCCAATCTTAGGCTCTTGCCACTCCTTGTTCCATAATCCATGAAAAGAATTCACCCAAAACTTGAAAACTTCACAACACAAAACTCAATAGAAATCTCGTGAGCTCCGTTAGAGAAAGAAAACAAAAGACTACTTTAAGGTACTGTAATGAACTCATTATTTATTTATATTGGTGTTAAACCTACTGTATTACAACTTCTCTATGGATCATAAACTATTTTACTTGCCATAGATTCATCAAAATAAGCAAACAACACACGCAAAACAGAATCTGTCAAAAACAGAACAGTCTATAGTAATCTGTAACTAACGCAAACTTCTGGAACTCAAACAATTCTACCAAAATTAGAAGACCTAGACAATTTGTTTATTTATCAGAATCAATTTGAATCAGTATTTTATCACGTCCTGGTGATTTTTAACAATTCGGGCACTGAGCGCAAAGTTTCTGGAAATTACAGCAAGATCAAATAACTATCATCCAAGAAGATCCAATAGGTTTAACTTGGCACAAACACTAATTAAAAGATAAAACCACATCTAAACAGAGTCTAGATGGATTATTTATTCCTAAACAGAAGCAAAAACAAAAAAAAAACTAAAAATAAAATTGGGTTGCCTCCCAACAAGCGCTATCGTTTAACGCCCCTAGCTAGGCATAAAAGCGAGGATAGATCTAGGTATAGCCATCTTTGGTAGGCAATCCATAAGTGGCTCTCATAATAGATTCATATGGTAATTTTATTTTCTTTCTAGGGAATTGTTCCATGCCTTTCTTTAATGGAAATTGGAATCTAATATTTCCTTCCTTCATATCAATAATTGCACCAATCATTCTAAGGAAAGGTCTACCAAGAATAATAGGACATGAGCGATTGCAATCTATATCAAGAACTATAAAATATATGGGCACATAATTCCTATTTGCAACAATAAGAACATCATTAATTCTTCCCATAGGCTTTTTAATAGTGGAATCCATAAGATGCAAGTTTAGAGAGCAATCATCAAAGTCACGAAATCTAGCAAATCACACAAAGTTTTGGGAATAGTAGAGACACTAGCACCCAAATCACACAAAGCATTAAACTCATGATCTTTAATTTTAATTTTGATAGTAGGTTCCCACTCATCATAGAGTTTTCTAGGGATAGAAACTTTCAACTCAAGTTTTCCTTCATAAGATTGCATCAAGGCATCAACAATGTGTTCGGTAAAGGCCTTATTTTGACTATAAGCATGAGGAGAATTTAGCACGGTTTGCAACAAGGAAATACAATCAATTAAAGAGCAATTTTCATATTTAAATTCCTTGAGATCGAAAATTGTGGGTTTAGCAACATCTAGGTTTTTATTTCTTTCAATCCCACTTTTATCAATTTCATCATCAAGATCTAAAAACTCCGAATTCTTAGAACGCCTTCTAGGTAAAGGAAGATCATATTCAGTTTCATCAAGATTCATATTGCAAAACAAAGATTTAATAGGGTACACATCAATAACTTTTAGATCTTCATCTTGATTTTCATAGGAATTAGAAGAACACGCTTTAATAAAGGCATCTTTGGAAGCACGCATCTTAGCGGTTCTTTCTTTGGACTCATCAATGGAAATTCTCATAGCTTTGAGAGACTCGTTGATATCATGCTTAGGAGGAATAGATCTAAGATTTAAAGAACCAACCTCAAGAGAAATTCTATCAACGTTCCTAGCCAAATCATCAACTTTAAGCAATTTCTCTTCAAGCAAAGCATTAAAATTCTTTTGTGAATTCATAAACTCTTTAACACTACTATCAAATTCAGAGGGCATCTTATTAAAATTTCCATAAGAGTTGTTGTAGGAATTTCCATAATTATTAGAAGGATTACTAGGATAAGGCCTAGGATTAAAATTCCCTATATACGCGTTGTTACCAAAATTATTCCTACCAACAAAATTCACATCCATAGATTCATTATTATTCTCAATCAAGGTAGACAAAGGCATATCATTAGGATCAGAAGAAACACTCTTAGTAGCAAATAATTTCATAAGCTCGTCCATCTTTCCACTCAAAACATTGATTTCTTCTATCGCATGCACTTTTTTATTAGTAGATCTTTCAGTATGCCATTGAGAATAATTAACCATAATATTATCTAGGAGTTTAGTAGCATCTCCTAAAGTGATTTCCATAAAAGTGCCTCCCGTGGCCGAATCTAAAAGATTTCTAGAAACAAAATTCAATCCGGCATAAAATTTTGTATAATCATCCACAAATTCAAACCATGAGTAGGACAATTACATTATCATTAATTTCATTCTCTCCCAAGCTTGTGCAACATGTTCATGATCAAGTTGCTTAAAATTCATAATATCGTTCCTAAGAGATAATCTTAGCGGGAGGAAAATACTTAGAGATAAAAGAATCTTTGCACTTGTTCCAAGAATCAATACTATTTTTAGGCAAAGATGAAAACCATGCTTTAATACGATCCCTAAGCGAAAAAGGAAATAGCTCAATTTAACGACATCATTATCGACATCTTCTTTCTTTTGCATATCACATAAATCGTGAAGCTATTCAGATGAGTGGCGGCATCTTCACTAGGAAGGCCGGTGAATTGATCTTTCATAACAAGATTCAACAAAGCGGTATTGATTTAACAAGATTCGGTATTGGCAAGAGGAGCAATCAGTGCTGAGAAATCATTATTATTGGTATTGGTGAAGTCACACAATTTGGTAGCATCTTGAGCCATTGCGACAAACAAGCAATCCAACACACGAGCAAACAAGCAGACGAGGAAAAGGCAGCGGGAAAAAGAGGAGCAGATTGGGAAAGAGAAGGCGAATAAAGCGGCAAGGGTGAAGTGGGGAGAGGAAAGCGAGAGGCAAATGGAAAATAATGTAATGGGAGAGATAGGGATTGTGATGGGTACTTGGTATGTTGACTTTTGCGTAGACTCCCGGCGTGGCGCGGAAATCCTTCTTGCTCGTCTTGAGCATGCATTGGTTTTCCCGAAGAGGAGAGGATGATGCAGCACAGTAGCATAAGTATTTCCCTCAGTTTTGAGAACCAAGGTATCAATCCGGTAGGAGGCCACGCACAAGTCCCTCGTACCTGCACAAAGCGATAGCTACTGCAACCAAGCGATTAGGGGTTGTCAATCCTTCACGGTCACTTACGAGTGAGATCGATAGAGATAATATTTTTGGTATTTTTGGTATATGGATGCAAAGTGAAAAGTAAAGGCAAAGTAAAAACAAAGCAGGTATAAATGTGATGGAGATTGATATGATGAGAATAGACCCAGGGGCCATATGTTTCACTAGTGGCTTCTATCAAGAGCATAAGTATTCTATGGTGGGTGAACAAATTACTGTTGAGCAATTGACAGAATTGAGCATAGTTATGAGTATATCTAGGTATGATCATGTATATAGGCATCACGTCCGTGACAAGTAGATCGAAGCGATTCGCATCTACTACTATTACTCCACTCATCGACCGCTATCCGGCATGCATCTAGAGTATTAAGTTAAAAACAGAGTAGCATGTAAGCAAGATGACATGATGTAGAGGAATAAATTCATGCAATATGATAAATACCCCATCTTGTTATCCTCGATGGCAACAATACAATCGTGCCTTGCAACCCTTTACATCCTTTGGTAAGGACACATAAGATTGAACCCAAAGCCATGCACTTCTCCCATTGCAAGAACTACCAATCTAGTTGGCCAAACTAAGCGGATAATTGAAGAGACTTGCAAAGATAACTCAATCATAAATAAAAGAATTCAGAGAAGATTCAAATATTATTCATAGATAAGCTGGATTATAAACCCGCAATTCATGGTCTCAACAAACACACATAAAAAGAAGATTACATCGAATAGATCTCCACGAGAGAGGGGAGAACATTGTATTGAGATCAAAAAGAGAAGAAGCCATCTAGCTACTAGCTCTGGACCCGAAGGTCTGAAGTAAAATACTCACACTTCATCGGAGGCTATGGTGTTGATGTAGAAGCCCTCTATGGTGGATGCCCCCTCCGTGAACTCGGAACAGGCCCCAAGATGGGATCTCGTGGATCTGAGGAAGTTCGGCGGTGGAATTAGGTTTTTGGCTCATGTTCTGATCGTTTGGGGGTATGTAGGTGTCACGCCCAATATGCGACCCTATCCAAAAGGAACTCAGCGGTCCCACCAAGGATAGACCGCATATTGAAGCGCTTTTGCAAGGTGGATATCATTACATCAACATTACATAATAGTGGGATACATACATAAGGCACAAATGCCACAAGAATACATCAACATCATATACAAGATCAACATCCGACTACGGATGAAACATAAACGAAACTCAAAGCGACATCCACCTGCTATCCCGGCTGCGACTGGAACCTATCCCTGATCGAAGAAGAAGCGGAAGAAGAACTCCAAAACAAGTAACATCGCTCTCGCATCATGATCATCGCCATAAACCTGTACACTGGCTGGTGGTGTAGTGTCTGTGAGCCACGAGGACTCAGCAATCCCATTACCATGGGTATCAAGACTAGCAAAGCTTAAAGGGAAAGGAAGGGTAAAGTGGTGAGGTTGCAGCAGCGACTAAGCATATATGGTGGCTAACCAATGCAAATGAGGCGAGAAGAGAAACAAAGGCAGTCGTCAACTAGTAATGATCAAGAAGTGATCCTGAACTCCTACTTACGTCGGACATAACCCGAAACCGTGTTCTCCTCTCGATCCACCCGAAAAGAGACACTCGAGTTCACGCTACGGTTGGTGTATTTTAGAAGAGTTTGCTTCAAGTTTACTACAACGGATATTAACAAATTCCCATCGCCACATAACCACGGGCACGGCTCTCGAAAGTTTATACCTGCGGGGTGTCCCAACAGCCCATGATAAGCTCTCGCGATCAACGAAGGATATTCCTTCTCCCGGGAAGACCGGTCGATCTCGGAATCCGGCTACAAGACATTTCGACAGCAATAAAACAAGACCAGCAAAGCCGCCCGATCGCCGACAATCCCGATAGGAGCTGCACATATCTCGTTCTCGAGGCAACACGGATGAGACTAGCTACTGAGTAAAACCAGACCTCGAGTTTCTCGAGGGGCCCATGATCAGCTTCGGTTCGAGGCCAACACTTAGAAGCAACGGCGGGGGCTAAAATAAAGATGACCCTTGGGCTCCGAAACCCAAGGGAAAAAGGGCATAGGTGAGGCAAATGGTAAAACCAATGTTGGGCCTTCTTTGGAGAGTCTTATTCAAAGCGAACTGTCAAGGGGTCCCATAAATCACCCGACAGCGTTATGGGCGCAAAATCCGGGAACATAATACCGATATGGCGGAAACTAGGGTGGCAAGAGTGGAACAAAACACCAGGCATAAGGCGAGCCTTCCACCCTTTACCAAGTATATAGATGCATTAATTAAATAAGATATATTGTGATATCCCAACAAGTAAACATGTTCCAACAAGGAACAACATCTCCATGTTCAACAAGGAACAAACTTCATCTTCACCTGCAACTAACAGCGCTATAAGAGGGCTGAGCAAAGTGGTAACATAGCCAAACAACGGTTTGCATAGGAAAGGTGTCAAAGGTTAGAGGCTGACATGGCAATTTGGGATGGCTTGATAAACATGTAATAGGTAGCGCAGCATAGCGATAGAAACGAAGCAACTAGCATAGCAATGATAGTAGTGAGATCCAGGGTAGCGGTTATCTTGCCGAAATCCATAAGGAAGAAGAACGAGTCCATGAAGAAGGCGAGCAGATGAAGCCGAACCAAGCGTGAGCGAGCGAATCCTCACGATTACAGCAAGCAGGAACTAACAAGAAGAAGCACACAACATAGTAAACACACCACACATGAACAAGACATGATGCACAACAAGCATGATGCATGACAAGGCTAGATGAGGCTACTCATGGCAAGAGATGATGCAAATAAGAGCAACACATCAAAGCAAGTTTAAATGAGGCGGACACAACATATAACAATTCGGTAAGTCCTCATATGCAAATTTCGAAATTGGTCCAGATCTGAATAACTTTATGTTCAAGTTGTTAAACAGCAAGTTAAGATGCACCACGATGATCTACGAAATTCTAGTCAAGTTACATATAAAGTTCATTTAATTGAGACTCGGCCTAGAAGATATGAGCAAAACAAGTTAAACATGGCATTGATGCAAAATGCATACAAACATCAAGCAAACACCTCAAAACAAGAATGCAACATGATAATATGAAACTACATGCAAAATCAAGCAAGTTTCATATAGAGCACACTCAAAAGCGAACAGCGGTTAAACACATACACACTATACAAGTCATGACAACAATCATCCAAAACAGCAACTAGGCATATTGCAAGCATCAAAACAACATGCTACAGCATCTCAACGTAATAACAAAAGGCATTGGCATGATGTACAGGTAAAGCATGACAAAACATGAACACTGAGCTATCTCCAGAAATCACTAGAACATGCTCAAAATGACATGGCAAGATAGCAAATAATAACAGTTTCAGACTTTAGCAGAAATAACATCAGGTTGCAATGTTTAGAGCTATCAAACAACATGTTACAGGAACTTAACATGGCAAACAAAGGAATGTAATGAATCTACTAAATGCATAGAACAAAAGTCCCTTACTGACCATAAGCCAAAAGGATCAGAAGATATGATGGCACCCATGTAAACATGGCAAGTTATATTACAGATTCATACATGGCAGGAACAACAATAAGTAGGCATGTTGGTGAGCTTGAACCACTCACCACAGAGCAATACATGGCATAGAAAGGCAACTCACAGTAAGAAGACATGTTTATGAAGCTAAGCATGGCAAGAGCAAGTTCATAGGGTGCATGGATCAATAACAACAACCTTGGCAAAATTGAATAACATGTAAACAATCTGCCAGGAAACATTTTATAGCAAAAGTAGAGCTCGATTGACTCAAGCTATGGCACTCCATAATTTAAAACTAGGGCATGGATGGATAGAGAATAACCATATGTTGAAAACATCCTTACTGAAGTATCTCAAAATATGCATGGAACTCTCTATAGCATCAAGCTAACATGGCATAAAAATATCAGCAAAACAGGGGCTGAAATCAGCAACATCATGAAGCCTAGTTTGCATGCTTGTGCTAGTCACCACAGAGATCACAAAAATACATGGCATACACCTCTGTAAAGATGGCATGGCACATTACAAAACACATGTAGGACCCAAGTTCATAGGATGCACACATCAATCATGGAAAAAATGACAAAAGTGCATGTTCTGATAAGAATCTGAAACTAACATCACATAGCCCTCTTCTAACAGCATTTCGGGCATCAGGATGAGCTCAAATGAAAATGATGCAATGAGACTAAATGATGTACTCGTCGAGGCGAACAATTTGACATATTACACGCACGAAACGGAGCAATATGTAGAGAGTTATGGCATGATGAAAATGCATAAAAATAACAAAAATCTGGGACTTAGTCATCTCGGGGAAGGGAAAAAGTCAACCTCCGTGGATCGGGCATGGGCAGTCGCAGGGGTTCGTCGCGCGGGAGGCAGGGAAGGTTCAGCCGGGAGGTCAGGAGGCGGATCCAGGCGGCGCGGCCGGATCAGCAAAAGCCTTGGTGAGCCAGGGCAGGGAGGCAGTAGTGTAAGTCGGCAAGTCCGGCCGGCGTCAGCAGCCGAGGCCTTAATGCAGAGGCAGCATGGCCAGTCTCGAGGCCAGCCTGCTGAGAATCTGGCGGCAGAGAGGAGAAGCCAAAGCAGCGGGCAGCAACAGCCAGCAGAAAGCGAGGAGGAGGAAGCTGGCAAGCCCGTGTGGCCAGCAGCAGCGCGCAGCCGAGGCCAGCAGCCAGGCCGGGCAGGCGGTGGCGGGATCCGAACCCAGAGCCCAGATTAGCTCCATGAACATGGTGTGTGAGTAGAACCTTGGCGCCACGTGGTGGCGGCCCCAGGCTGAGGCGGCGCGGGTGGCAGAACGGACATGTCCGGCCGTCGTGGACATGTCGGTGGCGGAGAATTTTAGGGTTTGAAATGATCCATGAATTTGGAGGAGGTGTTTATATAGGTAGAGGAGCTAGGAGAGTCCAAATGAGGGCGGTTTTCGGCCCCTTGATCGTGATCGAGCGACCGAGAGCATGGAGGGAGTTAGATGGGTTTTGGGCCACTTTGGAAGGGTGTTGGGCTGCAAGATAAAAGATGCCTTTGCGGCTACCGGTTAACCGTTGGAGTACCAAACGACCTCAAATGGCACGAAACTTGACAGGCGGTCTACGGTGCTATACCAAGGCAGCTTGACAAACCTCGGTCCATTCGAGACCGTTTAACACCCTTTACGAAAAGAGGTAAAAAGGCGGCGGGAGACATAGGAGTGCGGATTGCAAAAGCGGACAACGGGAAAATGCTCGGATGCATGAGGCGAACACGTATGCAAAATGAAATGCACATGATGACATAATAAAATGTAGATGATGACATGGCAAAGTGCAACACGCAAGCACATGACATGGCAGCGACAATGAATAATGGCGGACACAGGCGCGCATCGAATCCGAGGCGTTACAACACTCCTCCACTAACAAGAGATCTCGTCACGAGATCTTAGGACCGAAGCGGAAGGAAAAGGGATGAGGTGAAGCAAGAACTGAAGAGAAGAAGCAAAGAATCGAGAGCACTCGAGAAAAGAGAGGAACAACGAGAATCGAAAGCTCACTGACTCAGATAGACTATGAAGCATTCCGGATAGGACGAGATAAGAAGCGAATAAGACTGAAAGGATTTAGGCAGCACTCCGGCTGAAAATGCAAGGAAAAGAACAAAAACTTGAGAGGATGGAATGATACTTGATGAAGACATGACACAAAAACCTCCGGAAAGAATTGAAAGAGTTGAATGAAAAGAGCGGAGTGAAAATGACAACTTGTGCCACAAATGGAATTGAAAGCATCCTTAGAAGAAGGATTGAGCGGAGTTGTTGAGACAATCAACAACGAAAAGAATATGCTTGTTGTGGACTTATAGGTAACATCTCACAAATTATGAGGTGATAACCAGCCACAAGCGGAAATGATTTGATAGCTGAGAAGAGCGAAGAAATGCAAAACTCCACTTCAAAAGAATAGGGAGAATTAATTGCACTTGAGGCGCAAGAAGAAAAGATACTTGAACTCCACCAACAAGAATCTTGATGAACTCTTGAAGAATGAATTAAATCATGAAGAACCACCGTGAAGAACTCCGGTGTGAAAAGGATGATGAGATAGAATGAAGGGTGAAAGAATAAGATTAAGCCTTACGATGATTTAGGCGGAGGTTCGAAGCGAAATGGCGAGAAACTGAACTCCGGAAAGAAAAGATGAAAACACTTGGAACTAGAATTTATTCATCAAGAACAAACTCCAAAGGAAGGATTAGACACTTGAGGAAATAAGAATAAGATTTATTGTATACTTATCCTTCATCAATTAAATTGATGACAAGCAATGGATTTTACATACTACTTATTCTTCTTGAAAAGGATTAAAGGGGTATGGCACAATACTTGAGAAAGTCTTCATGAACCACGGTAGGATTGGAAAAAAAGCGAATGGATTAATATGATAATGAAGGAAAAGAATCTTGAGCGAACCACCGTAAGAATTCAAAAATGGTGATGAAGAGAATGAATCACGGGAAGAATTAGAGAACAAATATGCTCGAGGGATTTAGATGCAAAAGAACAAAGAGATCATGAGCTGATTAAAGAACACTTGAGCGAGGCACGGGATAAATAGAGAGCGATAAGCTGGAATGATGGCCTCCGATGAAAAGAAAAGAAATCAACTCTGAAATACTCGGATGGATGAAAAAATTGCACAACTGGAAACAATTAGATAGGATAACATCGAGCTAGCACCATGAACCTCCGGAGAAGCGGACAAGATTTAAGAGAAAAATCTCTGACGGTCTTCAAATGTTGAGAATAATGACGAGAACCACCATGTAGAATTGTTGAGGCGCTCAGGAGAATGAAAAAACAAAGGCGTTGAGTCAACAATGAAAATGATTTGAAATCGATCTTGGAAAAACATCGGTGATGAAATTCATACTTCGTCAAACTCGAAAAGAATTAGAGAATAGCTCGGAATAATTAGAAGAGTCGGGTAAGATCACAGGAAAAGACACGTGGGTTAGGGCCCACTAAAAGAAAAACACCGTTGGAAAGGATTGTTGAAGAGATAGGTGATGCACGGAACAATTGAAATATTTGAATGAGGTGACAACCTCGAATTAGTTGGAAACAGACGAATCTCTGAGATGTCTTCCGCACTCGGAATGATAAAGCTGGCGAGAAGCGAGCGAGCAAAGAGAACACTTGAAGGAAAGAATATGATTAACCCGAAAAACTTGAATTGAGTGCGGGAAAGAAAAAGAGATGAAGAATGTCAAGCAGGCGAGAATTCACGGTTGAAATAATTGAGGGAAGGCGAAGAGGCTCCACACGAATGAAATTGATGCTCGAAAGAGACTCTGGCTTCGGGAAGAAAAAGGGTGGGAGGGCGGGAAAACAAAGACAACTTGGAAGGGGGAAAACGACGAATAACTTGAAGAGAAAAAACCGGTTGAGAACAATGAGGATAGAAAGCAAAGACTTCGCATGAGTAGAATGGATACTCGATAACGGACTCCGGTTCGGAAAAGAAGAAGCGAGGGCGGGCGGGAAAAACAAAGGCAACTTCGGACAGGGAAACAACATTGATCGAAAATAGCTGAGGATTGAACTTGGCAAAGATGAAGATGGTCGAGTCGTCTTGACGACAAATGCACCGGATAAAAAGAGCTGAGGAACAACTACCGGAAAACCAACTGCGTGATCCTAAAGAAAATTTGAAGGGAAGAAGTAATTCAAAACACCTCGTCAAGATTCCGACGGGAAGCGACGAAGGGGTGAGGAGTAAAAAATTCCTACTCTCGATATAACTAGACTCGAAAAATAGTTTTCTTCTAGACTCAACTGCGGCCAAACTACGATCAATCAAGGGGCTCCTAAGGTGGTCGAGGCTCGATACCAACTTATCACGCCCAATATCGACCCTATCCAAAAGGAACTCGGCGGTCCCACCAAGGATAGACCGCATATTGAAGCGCTTTTGCAAGGTGGATATCATTACATCAACATTACATAATAGTGGGATACATACATAAGGCACAAATGCCACAAGAATACATCAACATCATATACAAGATCAACATCCGACTACGGATGAAACATAACGAAACTCAAGCGACATCCACCCTGCTATCCCGGGCTGCCGACTGGAACCTATCCCTGATCGAAGAAGAAGCGGAAGAAGAACTCCAAAACAAGTAACATCGCTCTCGCGTCATGATCATCATAAACCTGTACACTGCAACTGGTGGTGTAGTAATCTGTGAGCCACGAGGACTCAGCAATCCCATTACCATGGGTATCAAGACTAGCAAAGCTTAAAGGGAAAGGAAGGGTAAAGTGGTGAGGTTGCAGCAGCGACTAAGCATATATGGTGGCTAACCAGCATAAATGAGGCGAGAAGAGAAACAAAGGCAGTCGTCAACTAGTAATGATCAAGAAGTGATCACGAACTCCTACTTCGTCGGACATAACCCGAAACCGTGTTCTCCTCTCGATCCACCCGAAAAGAGACACTCCGCAGTTCGCTACGGTTGGTGTATTTTAGAAGAGTTTGCTTCAAGTTTACTACAACGGATATTAACAAATTCCCATCTACCACATAACATGGGCACGGCTCTCGAAATTTTATACCTGGGGTGTCCCAACAGCCCATGATAAGCTCTCGCGATCAACGAAGGATATTCCTTCTCCCGGGAAGACCGATCAGTCTCGGAATCCGGCTACAAGACATTCGACAGACAATAAAACAAGACCAGCAAAGCCGCCCGATCGCCGACAATCCCGATAGGAGCTGCACATATCTCGTTCTCGAGGCAACACGGATGAGACTAGCTCTGAGTAAAACCAGACCTCGAGTTTCTCCGGGGGCCCGTGAAGCAGCTTGATTCAGGCCAACACTTAGAAAAGCAACGGCCGGGGGCTAAAGTAAAGATGACCCTTGGGCTCCGAAACCCAAGGGAAAAAGGGCATAGGTGAGGCAAATGGTAAAACCAATGTTGGGCCTTCTTTGGAGAGTCTTATTCAAAGCGAACTGTCAAGGGGTCCCATAAATCACCCGACAGCGTTAGGGGCGCAAAATCCGGGAACATAATACCGATATGGCGGAAACTAGGGCGGCAAGAGTGGAACAAAACACCAGGCATAAGGCCGAGCCTTCCGCCCTTTACCAAGTATATAGATGCATTAATTAAATAAGATATATTGTGATATCCCAACAAGTAAACATGTTCCAACAAGGAACAACATCTCCATGTTCAACAAGGAACAAACTTCATCTTCACTGCAACTAACAGCGCTATAAGAGGGCTAAGAAAAGCGGTAACATAGCCAAACAACGGTTTGCTAGGAAAGATGTCAAAGGTTAGAGGCTGACATGGCAATTTGGGATGGCTTGATAAACATGTAATAGGTAGCGCAGCATAGCGATAGAAACGAAGCAACTAGCATAGAAATGATAGTAGTGAGATCCAGGGTAGCGGTCATCTTGCCTGAAATCCCATAAGGAAGAAGAGCGAGTCCATGAAGAAGGCGAGCAGATGAAGCGAACCAAGCGTGAGCGAGCGAATCCTCACGATCATAGAAAGCAGGAACTAACAAGAAGAAGCACACAACATAGTAAACACACCACACATGAACAAGACATGATGCACAACAAGCATGATGCATGACAAGGCTAGATGAGGCTACTCATGGCAAGAGATGATGCAAACAAGAGTAACACATCAAAGCAAGTTTAAATGAGGCGGAAACAACATATAACAATTCGGTAAGTCCTCATATGCAAATTTCGAAATTGGTCCAGATCTGAATAACTTTATGTTCAAGTTGTTAAACAGCAAGTTAAGATGCACCATGATGATCTACGAAATTCTAGTCAAGTTACATATAAAGTTCATTTAATTGAGACTCGGCTTAGAAGATATGAGCAAAACAAGTTAAACATGGCATTGATGCAAAATGCATACAAACATCAAGCAAACACCTCAAAACAAGGATGCAACATGATAATATGAAACTACATGCAAAATCAAGCAAGTTTCATATAGAGCACACTCAAAAGCAGACAGCGGTTCAACACATGCACACTATACAAGTCATGACAACAATCTGTCCAAAACAGCAACTAGGCATATTGCAAGCATCAAAACAACATGCTATAGCATCTCAACGTAATAACAAAAGGCATTGGCATGATGTACAGGTAAAGCATGACAAAACATGAACACTGAGCTATCTCCGAAATCACTAGAACATGCTCAAAATGACATGGCAAGATAGCAAATAATAACAGTTTAGGACTTTAGCGAGAAATAACATCAGGTTGCAATGTTTAGAGCTATCAAACAACATGTTACAGGAACTTAACATGGCAAACAAAGGAATGGAATGAATCTACTAAATGCATAGAACAAAAGTCCCTTGCTGACCATAAGCCAAAAGGATCAGAAGATATGATGGCACCCATGTAAACATGGCAAGTTATATTACAGATTCATACATGGCAGGAACAACAATAAGTAGGCATGTTGGTGAGCTTGAACCACTCACCACAGAGCAATACATGTCATGGAAAGGCAACTCACAGTAAGAAGACATGTTTATGAAGCTAAGCATGGCAAGAGCAAGTTCATAGGGTGCATGGATCACTAACAACAACCTTGGCAAAATTGAATAACAAGTAAACAATCTGCCAGGAAACATTTTATAGCAAAAGTAGAGCTCGATTGAATCAAGCTATGGCACTCCATAATTGCAAACAAGGGCATGGATGGATAGAGAATAACCATATGTTCAAAACATCCTTACTGAAGTATCTCAAAATATGCATGGAACTCTCTGTAGCATCAAGCTAACATGGCATAAAAATATCAGCAAAACAGGGGCTGAAATCAGCAACATCATGAAGCCTAGTTTGCATGCTTGTGCTAGTCACCACAAAGATCACAAAAATACATGGCATACACCCCTGTAAATATGGCATGGCACATTACAAAACACATGTAGGACTCAAGTTCATAGGATGCACACATCAATCATGGAAAAAATGACAAAAGTGCATGTTCTGATAAGAATCTGAAACTAACATCACATAGCCCTCTTCTAACAGCATTTCGGGCATCAGGATGAGCTCAAATGAAAATGATGCAATGAGACTAAATGATGTACTCGTCGAAGCGAACAATTTGACATATTACACGAAAGCGGGCAATATGTAGAGAGTTATGGCATGATGAAAATGCATAAAAATAACAAAAATCTGGGACTTAGTCATCTCGGGGAAGGAAAAAGTCAACCTCCGTGGATCAGACACGGGCCAGTGTCTGTGGGGTTAAATGCGGAGGAGGCGGGAAGGTTAGCCGGAGGTGAGGCGGCAGATCCAGGCGGCGCTTGCCGGATCCGGCCATGCGCCATGGCAGTGAGCCAGGGGCAGAGAGGCCGAGGCGGCCTTGGTGGTCCGAGGCAGCCGTGGCGTCGCCCGGCCGAGGCCATGGCGGCCTCTCGGGAAAGCAGCCTGAGTGAGAGGCAATGGCAGCCGGGAGGAGGCAGCCAGAGGCAGGCGGCGGCAGCGGGCGGCCGAAAGCGCCGAGGAGGCGGAGGTGGGCGGCAGGCCTTGGCCTGGCCAGCAGCCAGCCGAGGCCAGCAGCAGCCCAGGCGGGCAGGCGGTGGCCAGATCCGGCCAGCAGAGCTCGGATGGGCTCCATGGACGCTGTGGCAGAGGAGGGCGTGGGGCCACGTGGTGGCTGACCAGCAGCTGCTGGCGGCGGGTGGCGGAGCGGACATGTCCGTGGCGGAGAGAATTTTAGGGTTTGGGAGGAATGATCCATGAATTTCGGAGGAGGTGTTTATATAGGTAGAGGAGCTAGGAGAGTCCAAATGAGGGCGGTTTTCGGCCCCTTGATCGTGATCGAGCGACGAGAGCATGGAGGGAGTTAGATGGGTTTTGGGCCACTTTGGAAGGGTGTTGGGCTGCAAGATAAAAGATGCCTTTGCGGCTACCCGGTTAACCGTTGGAGTACCAAACGACCTCCAAATGGCACGAAACTTGACAGGAGGTCTACGGTGCTATACCAAGGCAGCTTGACAAACCTCGGTCCATTCGAGACCGTTTAACACCCTTTACGAAAAGAGGTAAAAGAGGCGTAGGGAGACATAGGAGTGCGGATTGCAAAGCGGACAACGGGAAAATGCTCGGATGCATGAGACGAACACGTATGCAAAATGAAATGCACATGATGACATAATAAAAATGCAGATGATGACATGGCAAAGTGCAACATGCAAGCACATGACATGGCAACGACGGCGAATAACTGGCAGACACCTGGCGCATCTAATCCGGGGCGTTACAATAGGTATATATAGGAGGAAGGAGTACGTTGGTGGAGCATCAGGGGGCCCACGAGGCAGGGGGCACGCCCTAGGGGGGGCGCCCCCCACCCTCGTGACCGCCTCTGATGTTCCTTGGCGTAGGGTCCAAGTCTCCAGGATCACGTTCGATGAGAAAATCACGTTTCCAAAGGTTTCATTCCGTTTGGACTCTGTTTGACATTTGTTTCTTGAAATCTTGAAAAGGCAAAAACAGCAATTACAGGCTAGGCCTCCGATTAATAGGTTAGTCCCAAAAGTAATATAAAAGTGGAAAATAAAGCCCATTATAGTCCAAAACAATAGATAAAGTAGCATGGAGCAATCAAAAATTATAGATACGTTGGAGACGTATCAATAGTAGGGGAAACGACACGTATTGTATTGTTGCCATCGAGGATAAAAGGATGGGGTTTATATCATATTGCTTGAGTTTATCCCTCTACATCATGTCATCTTACTTAATGTGTTACTCTGTTCTTATGAACTTAATACTCTAGATGCATGCTGGATAGCGGTCGATGTGTGGAGTAATAGTAGTAGATGCAGGCAGGAGTCGGTCTACTTGTCACGGACGTGATGCCTATATACATGATCATGCCTAGTGTCGGTGTCAAAACCGGCGGATCTCGGGTAGGGGGTCCCGAACTATGCGTCTAAGCGGATGGTAACGAGGAGACAAGGGACACGATGTTTTACCCAGGTTTGGGCCCTCTTGATGGAGGTAAAACCCTCGTCCTGCTTGATTAATATTGATGATGTGTGTTACAAGAGTGGATCTACCACGAGATCAAAAGCTAAACCCTAGAAGCTAGCCTATGGTATGATTGTTTTCTTCCTATGGACTCTGACCGTCCGGTTTATATAGACACGAGAGAGGGCTAGGGTTACATAAAGTCGGTTACAAAGGTAGGAGATCTAAATATCCGTATCGCCAAGCTTGCCTTCACGCCAAGGAAAGTCCCATCCGGACACGGGCGAAGTCTTCAATATTGTATCTTCATAGTCTTGGAGTCGGCCGATGATGATAGTTCGACTATCCGTACACCCCCTAATGCAGGACTCCTCGGTAGCCCCGGCTGGGCTTTGACGGCGAGTTAGTGGCGTATGTGTCTTAGGCGTTGCAAAGCGGGTTCTCCTTCAAACTTTATGTTCCGTCGAATAGTGTGCGGCTTCCTTATAAATGTTGCGCTCCTTGGCTTCTCGCCCAATAATGGCCTTCTTCCACGTGTCGTGCGAATGCGAAAGGCTGGGTTATTTTACATTTACCCCTAGCCGTGCGAGCAGGCCGCCTATAAGAGGCGAGGATCTAGATCCAGCTCACCATCCTCCATCGCAAGTTCTCATCGAGCGCCTCGACAAAGATCCATTCCATCATGGATAGCCAGCGGCTCCTCCTCTCGCGCTCCTAGCCCTAAGCTAGGAGATTGGGAAGATGCTCGATTCCACAATGAGCTAGTGGCACTCCAAACGAGGATATCTTCCCCAGCTTTCATGGTTACAGTTGAGTGGACTAGCCACCTACAAGGGTGGAAAGCAGGCGGAGGCGTCCCCAACCCTTCAAGGGGAGTGGGTATGCTTTGTCCCCTATCTAATAAAGGGACTCGTATTTCCCATACATCCGTTTCTCCGGGGCTCCTAGAGTTCTCACGGACTCGGCTTCACCACCTCCGCCGCCTCCATTTTGCACATCGCGGGCCGTAGCTCTTCTGAGCTGTTCTTGGGCATCGAGCCCCATTTTGCGTTAATGGAAGAGATTGTTTTGTCTCGTACCCGTTCTCATGAGAATTCGATATATCAAGTGGCGGAGCGAAATATAGTGCATCGCCGGGACGGATATCTATCCGACACCCGAAGAAGCGTCAAGGCGGCCTTGAATGGTTCTACATGGAGGCGCCCTCTGCGGATCAGTTCGGATCGGCCTCCGGAGTTCAACAATGCTCCCTTGAAGCGCTGAGTTGGCGCCCATGAGCCCTCAGCGGGAAGATGATAGGGCGTCCATTATCGATGGGCGGATTAGGTTCTGGCCCTCCGGATTGACCATGATTGGAGTCATGGCCACGTGCATTATCACGAGGTGCAGCCACTCCAATATAGGGGCCACCCTCGTGGGATTTCAGCGGGAAGATGGCGCCACCCGTCATGGCGCAAAGGTCAGGCTCGGCAGCCGATCGGCAAAGATCATGTCCGGCTTGTACAAGGGAGAGGAGGACTTCCTCCGCGCGAATCCGTTGAATGGATTCTCTATGAATAACCGTCGGAGCTGGGTAGCAGATGTTCATCTACCGATCCATACTTTTAAAGTCAAGTATCTTACTCTGTGATTTCGGCGCGGGGCAGCGCGCCGGGGCGTGGAGGGCATCTGAAGCCTAACTCCACAGCCGAGGATCCGAACGATCCCTTGATCCGACCTCCGAAGAGGATCCGGACATAAAGGTGGAGCTGATTGATGGGGTGTTCCACCAACTTAGCATGGACAATGCCCTAGTCGCCATTCGGTGACTACGGTTTGTCTCGGCCTCCCGGTGACTCGACCGAGGTCTTGACACCATCATTTGATCCGCGCTCAATTTGACCATCCCATCTTGATGGTGCATCGCGAGGAGGTGCCTTTAAGGCGGGAAGCGAACCAGCGGTGACCAACCAACAAGGTCGATCCGGCCCGGTAGGCGGAAGAGGAAGTCTGACCGAACGAAACATCGCCCGCAGCGGTATGGAGCACCGCTATTTTAAGGAAGGATCCCGGGAGGTATATTAATGCTCATAACTTTTCGAGAAAAGCGCTCGCCGGACGGTGTCGAAGAGGTTGCCAATCAAGCCTCGCCATGACCATGCTCCAACGCATGGTCCGGGAGGGCGAATACAAGGCATGAGCAGACGCTCCTCCGACGGAGGATGCCGACAGGCTATCCGCCACCCGATGCGAGGTGGAAGCACCATGAATCCAGGCGTCGCGGACAGTTCTTCGTGGCGTGTTTTTCCCGGGCGTTAAATGCCTTTGATGCGGAAGCAGCGCACCTCCGTGCCGCTCAAGATGGGTTAACGAGCCGCGGGCGGTATGTGAAAGACATACGGGTAAGTAATTTTAATAGTTATATATGCGGTAGCCCCGAGACTTAAAATAGTTGAAATAAGCTGACTTAGGATCAATTGTATGCATGATCTTACGGAGAAGAATACCCATCTGTCCCGGGGCTCCAAGAGTGCAAGGCCCAACTTGAGGCCGCCTTGGCATCTGAGGGGAGCCACGAGACCCCCCTTTGGTAAGGCGTGCTTTGAAAAGATAATTATTTAACAAAGTGCGGCGTGAATCTGAAAATCATATTGCGAGGCGCGGACTAGATCCGGACAAGCAACAGACTCTGCGTCGGCTAAAGGCGGCGAGAGGTGCTTATGAAGGTGCAGCAGGAGAGAAACAAGCTCAAGATGCCCACACCCAGCGAGGAGAAGAGCTGAAAGGTGTTGGGCCCAGCTATGCAGCTCCGTGAAGGAGAATCAAGCGACTTCGTCGCGGCATTTATAGTAAGTGCTTGAACTAATTCCTTTGAAAAGAAGAATTGGCGAGGAAGTCGATTAGCGAAATATGTCTTTTAGGTGTGCTCACAGTGCGCCTACTTGGAGAAATGCTGTGTCAGCGGGTGACCAACTTCGAGCTGGTGCAATTGCTCGAGCGTGTTGGCGGCGATGAGTGGCGTCGTTCATGCTTTATGGCCATCCGTCTCCCTACCGAGGGCCTTGGTGAGCTTCTTTGAGAAGCTTGGGGAACGCAGCGGCGCCTCCGTTTGTGGAAGATATCGGCCTGCCGTTAGGGCGCCAGGGAGGCTTGGGCCATGGTGAAGATGAAGGAAATATGCCCTAGAGGCAATAATAAAGTTATTATTTGTTTCCTCATATCATGATAAATGTTTATTATTCATGCTAGAATTGTATTAACCGGAAACATGATACATGTGTGAATACATAGACAAACATATAGTCACTAGTATGCCTCTACTTGACTAGCTCATTAATCAAAGATGGTTATGTTTCCTAACCATAGACATGTGTTGTCATTTGATTAATGGGATCACATCATTAGGAGAATGATGTGATTGACATGACCCATTCCGTTAGCCTAGCACTTGATCGTTTAGTACATTGCTATCGCTTTCTTCATGACTTATATATGTTCCTGTAACTATGAGATTATGCAACTCCGTTTACGGAGGAACACTTTGGGTGCTACCAAGCGTCTAGCGTAACTGGGTGATTATAAAGGAGTACTACAGGTGTCTCCAAAGGTACATGTTGGGTTGGCGTATTTGAGATTAGGTTTTGTCACTCCGATTGTCGGAGAGGTATCTCTGGCCCTCTCGGTAATGCACATCACTATAAGCCTTGCAAGCAATGTAGCTAATGAGTTAGTTCGCAATGATGCATTACGTAACGATTAAAGAGACTTGCCGATGCTTGAGATTGAACTAGGTATTGGATACCGGCGATGAATCTCGGGCAAATAACTATACCGATGACAAAGGGAACAACGTATGTTGTTATGCGGTTTGACCGATAAAGATCTTAGTAGAATATGTAGGAGCCAATATGAGCATCCAGGTTCCGCTATTGGTTATTCACGAGAATAGTTCTAGGTCATGTCTACATAGTTCTCGAACCCGTAGGGTCCATGCAACAAGGTTATGATGATAGTTTTATTATGAGTTTATGAGTTTTGATGTACGAAGGAGTTAGTCCCGGATGAGATCGGGGACATGACGAGAGTCTCGAAATGGTCGAGGCGTAAAGATTGATATATTGGACGACTATATTCGGACTTGAAAGGTTCAGTGATTCGGATATTTTGAATCTGGGAGGTTACAGGAATTCGCCGGGAGTATATGGGCCTTATTGGGCTTTAGGGAAAGAGAGAGGAGAGGTTGGGCGCCCCAAGGCCTAGTCCGGTGGACTAGGGGAGGCTCGCCCCTCCTCCTTCTCTTCTCTTCCCCTTTCCTTGACTCTACTCCTACTACTTGGAAGGGGAATCCTACTCCCGGTGGGAGTAGGACTCCTCCTGGTGCGCCCCTCCTAGGCGGCCACCCCTCCTTGCTCCTTTATATCTGAGGCAGGGGCACCCACAACAACACAAGTTGATCCTTGAGATCTATTAGCCGTGTGGAGCCCCCTCCACCATAGTCCTCCTCGATAATATTGTGGCGGTGCTTGGCGAAGCCTGCGTGATAGAACATCAAGATCGTCACCATGGCGTCGTCTTGTGGAACTCTCCCTCAACACTCGGCTGGATCGGAGTTCGTGGGGCGTCATTGAGCTGAGCGTGTGCTAGAACTTCGGAGGTGTCGTGGTTTGATGCTTGATCGGTCAGGCCGTGAAGGCGTCGACTACATCAACCGCGTTGTTCTAGCGCTTCCGCTTACGGTCTCTGAGTGCGTGGACATTACTCTCCCCTCTCGTTGCTATGCATCACCATGATCTTGCGTGTGCGTGGGAATTTTTGAAATTACTCGTTCCCGGCGATGGCATCCGAGCCTGGTTTTATGCGTAGATGTCATATGCGAGTAGAACACAAGTGAGTTGTGGGCGATACAAGTCATCTTGCTTACCGACATGTCATACTTTGGTTCAGCGGTATTGTGAGATAAGCGGCCGGACCGACATTACTGCGTGCGCTTCGGCGAGACTGGTTTCACCGTTGCGAGCACTTTCGTGCTTAAAGGTGACTGGCGGTGTCTGTCTCTCTCACTTTAGTTGAACCGAGTGTGGCTATGCCGGTCCTTGCGAAGGTTAAAACAGCACCAACTTGACAAACTATCGTTGTGGTTTTGATGTGTAGGTAAACGGTTCTTGCTCAGCCCGTAGCAGCCACGTAAAATTTGCAACAATAAAGTAGAGGCGTCTAACTTGTTTTGCAGGGCATGTTGTGATGTGATATGGTCAAGGCGTGATGCTATATTTTATTGTATGAGATGATCATGTTTTGTAACTGAAGTTATCGGCAAGCTGGCGAGAGCCATATGGTTGTCGCTTTATTGTATGAAATGCAAGCATACTGTAATTGCTTTACTTTATCACTAAGCATAGCGATAGTCGTAGAAGCAATAGTTGGCGAGATGACAACCATGCTACGATGGAGATCAAGGTGTCGCGCCCGGTGGCGATGGTGATCATGGCGGTGCTCTGGAGATGGAATCACAAGCACAAGATGATGATGGCCATATCATATCACTTATATTGATTACATGTGATGTTTATCCTTTATGCATCTTATCTTGCTTTGATTGGCGGTAGCATTTTAAGATGATCTCTCACTAAAATTATCAAGAAGTGTTCTCCACAGTATGCACAGTTGCCAAAGTTAAATGGTGCCCGGACACCGCGTGATGATCGGGTGTGATAAGCTCTCGTCCATCTACAGCGGGTGCAAGCCAGTTTTGCACACACAGAATACTCAGGTTAAACTTGACGAGCCTAGCATATAATAGATATGGCCTCGGAACACGGAGACCGAAAGGTCGAGCGTGAATCATATAGTAGATATGATCAACATATTGATGTTCACCGTTGAAACTACTCCATCTCACATGACGATCGGACATGGTGTAGTTGATATGGATCACGTAATCACTTAGAGGATTAGAGGATGTCTATCTAAGTGGGAGTTCTTAAGTAATATGATTAATTGAACTTAAATTTATCATGAACTTAGTCTGGTAGTATTTTGCAAATTATGTTGTAGATCAATAGCTTGCGTTGTTGCTTTCATATGTTTATTTTGATATGTTCCTAGAGAAAATTGTGTTGAAAGATGTTAGTAGCAATAATGCGGATTGGATCCGTGATCGAGGTTTATCCTCATTGCTGCCTGAAAAATTATGTCCTTAATGCACGCTAGGTGACACACCTATTGCAGGAGCGGATCGGGGCGTTATGAGCGTTTGGCTAGCTCAATATGATGACTACTTGATAGTTTAGTGCACCATGCTTAAGCGGCTTAGAATCGGGACTTCAAAGGCGTTTTGAACATCATGGACCATATGAGATGTTCCAGGAATTGAAGTTGATATTTCAAGAAAATACCTAGTTGAGAGATATGAAGTCTCCAACAAGTTCTATAGCTAAAAGATGAAGGAGAATCGCTCAACTAGTGAGCATGTGCTCAGATTATGCAGGTACTTCAATCGCTTGAATCAAGTGGGAGTTAATCTTCCGGATAAGATAGTGATTGATAGAATTCTCTAGTCACCATCACTGAGTTACTAGAACTTCGTGATGAACTATAGTATGAAAAGGATGGCGAAAGCGATTCCCGAGCTCTTCGTGATGTTGAAATCGGCGAAGGTAGAAATCAGAAAAGAGCATCAAGTGTTGATGATTGACAAGACCACTAGTTTCAAGAAAGGGCAAAGGAAAGAAAGGAAACTTCAAGTAGAATGGGAAACAAGTTTTCACTCCTGTGAAGAAGACCAAAGCTGGACCAAAGCACTGGCCGAGATCCTGTGAGCTTGATGTGCGGCCAAGTAGAACTAGCATGAAATATTCCCAGCAGGACTGTAAATTAGACAGCCTGTTAGATGGGATTTAGGAGGAGTACAATCGGTCGGTTTGGCGATGTAATTTGAAATGACATGTAAAATGCCTTCTAGCGGATTGTAGATCGTTTGTCTTTTGCGGACCGTTTCGCTTCAACCTCGGGACCCAACAGTCCGGAGTGTGTCGAATACCCTTACGGTTATAAAGAACCGGGGCATGCAAGGAGACAAAGGCGTCGGGGTCATAATTGCTTTATCGGACAAGTGCCCAACTAGTTATGTTATATTACATGGTTAGTAAGAAACATCTTCCGGGAGAATAGTTCCGTTAAGGGTTCCTTTCCACAGGAGGCATGCCCTAAAGTGCAATCTTTGGACTGCGAAAATAGCAGAAAAAGCATCTGGGGCAGGTAAATAAGTAAGTAATAAATCATCTTTCAAGTCACCGACCGAATATTCTCTTAAAACGCTAGCTTTCGGCTTCACCCAGTCTGAGGTACACATCCGGGTGACCAGCGATAAATCGCAGAGGTGCTCCTTACCTCCTAGCGAACAATCGGGAGCGTGGGGGTAAGCACGAGGAGCGAGCAACCCAGCTTGGCCAAAACTTAAGTCATAGCGATGCATAAAATGGTGAATAAAAGGTACATGCGGAAGTATGACACATGTATTGGGCATGAAGCCCGTATGAATAAGCTACATTAAAGAAGCCCCGAGTATAATGAGTGCGGGGCACATCAAGTGTGTCTTGAACAAAGCGCAAATCAGCCTATAAAAGGTATTGAAAAGAAAAAAAAGTGGGAAGAAGGAGGGACAAGAGGCAGTAAAAATATAAAAAGGTGGGCCGGGGGTGAGGCGAACTCGGAGTCGGCGTTAAGCGTAGAATCTTGGAGGCGGGCTGCGTTCCATGGGTTCGGCTCGAGTCGGTTGTCGGATCGTTACGTGGGCGGTATGCTCCGCCGGTCAGGACTTGGTCGATGATCAAGGGACCTTCCACTTGGGCTTAAGTTTGTCCTTTTTCTTGTCGGCGGTGTAGAACAAGTTCGCCAACATTGTAAGTTTTGGCCCGTACTTCTCTGCTTTGATATCTCCGAGCCTGCTCTTGATAAAATCGGAGCGAGCCTTTGCCCGTCCGCTCCTCCTCTAAAGCGTCAAATTGTCCTGCCGATCCAACTCGGCTTCTCTTTCTTCGTACATGCGCTACGAGGTGAGTCATGAATTATATCATGGCGGAGCTGCCTCTGCGCCGTATACCATGAAAATGGTGCGAATCCAGTAATTCGGTTTGGCGTGGTCCGCAGCCCCAGTCTGAGTCAAGCTCCTCTACCGGTCGTGTTAGATTCCTTGAGGACCGCACTAGTGCAGGGTTTGATGCCGCTCATGATTAGACCATTTGCTCGCTCGACTTGACCGTTAGTTTGGGGTGATAGGCTGAGCGTGTCGAGCTTGATTCCCATGTTTTTGCACGAGTTTAACCTCGGCGGCCGTGAAGTTCGTGCCGTTATCGGTGATGATCTTTGTGGGGGCGTAAAGCGGTGTACTACCGGATATGAAGTCTATCACGGTCCGGATTCTGCCGTTTTAACGGCTTGGCCTCAATCCATTTGGTGAATTTGTCCACCATGACCAATAAGTATTTGTGCTTGTGGGTTCCCCATTAAGGGTCCAACCATGTCAAGCCCCGGACGACAAGCGGCCGGTGATGGGTATAGTTTTGAGGCGATGGCTGGCATGTAGCTCTGATTAGCAAAGAGGCGGCAACCGGCGCATCATTGGACTAAGTCTGAGCATCTGCCGGGCTGTCGGCCAATAAAATCCTGTCTGGAAGGCCTTTCCTACAAGGGCCGGGCTGCAGCGTGGTGCCCTTGAGTCGGCGTGAATTTCAGCCGGAGATTTCGCCCTTCCTCTTGAAATACACCTTTGAAGGACTCGGTTGTGCTTTTCTTATAAAGTTCTCCCTCATGGACCTTGTAGGCTTTAGATCGCCCGAACTATGCAGCGGGCCTCATTTTGGTCTTTGGGAAGTTCCTGCCGCATTAAGTAGGCTAGGAATGGTTCTGTCCGCAGGGGCAATTATTGCCATTATTTTCGTGAGCTGAAGGTGTTATTTCATTGGTGAGCCGCCGATTGTGTCGAGAATAGTGCGAGTTAGGTGATGCGGTGGCTCCGGATTATTATTTTGAACTCCTCTTCCCATAATTACGGATGGCTTAAGAGCCGTTCGAGGAAGATGTTTGGAGGGCGGCATCTCATTTCGCACCGATGCGTGCTAACACGTCTGCTGCTGGTTATTATCCGGGCTACATGGTGGAATTGAGTCCTTGAACGGTGACATTTTAGGGCGGCGTTGCGATGGCTGCCATTTTGGGATCTTTGGCGTCAAAGTCTCCATTTACTTGGGATATTGCGAGGTTTGAATCGCGCACCTCTAGGCGTTGAATGCCCATGGAGATTGCCATCCGGAGGCCATGTAGAAGGGCCTCGTATTGACTGCGTTGTTGGAGTCCATGTACATTATTTGAAATGCGTATTGGATTGTGTCTCGGTTGGGGACGTCGAGCAACGCCTTGACCCCAAGCCAGCCAACATTTTGGATCCGTCGAAATGCATGATCCAGTTGGAGTATCGCCGTACTCTTTAGGGAGTTGACGGTCCATTCGGCGACGAAGTCAGCGAACCTGCGACTTTATAGCTCGCCGTGGTTTGTAGGTTATGTCAAATGGTAAGAGCTCGATAGCCCATTTTGCAATCCTGCCCATTCGTCGCGATTGTTTATAATATCGTTGAGAGGTACTTGGAGGCCACCGTTATTGAACACTCTTGAAAGTAGTGTCGCAGCTTCGGGATGCCATGAACACCGCATCGCTATCTTTTGATAATGTGGGTGCGGGATTTGCATGGAGTTAGAGCGGTGGATCGTAGTACACTGGTTTTGAAGAGGAATTTGTGCCCATACATTTCTCGTTCAACGGCAGTACCGCTGACAACTTGATGTGTTGCTGCGATATATAATAACATAGGTTCGCCCGAGGTTGGGCGTGGCGAAACGGTTGTTGCCGGTATGGCCTTTATTTCTTGAGTCGGCTGTGGCAGCATCCGTCCATTCGAAATGTTGGTCGCGGAGGAGGCGGTAGAGAAGCGAGCCTTTTCTCCCAAGCGGAGATGAAGCGACTTAAGGCCGCTCGCATCCGGTTAGTTTTGTATCTGCTTGAGGTCTTTTGGAATATCAATTGTGAGCTTCGGATTTTGGCGGGTTTGCTTCAATTTCTCTACGGATCTGATGAAGCCCAAGAGCTTTCCGGTGATGCCCGAAGCGCATTTTCGGATTGAGCTTAATGTCATATGCTCGGAGGTTGTCGAATGTCACCCTCAAGTCTTCTACTAGAGTTCCGGCGTGTTTGGTCTTGGCGACCACATCGTCTCGTATGCCTCTCTGTTTTGCCTATCTGGGTAGCGGACATGTTTGAATCATCTTGCTGATATGTTGCGTCGGCGTTTTGAGTCGAAGGGCATTGTGTTGAAGCGAGAATGGCCCATATGGAGTAATGAATGCCGTTGCGGACTGATCTTTCTCCGCCATCTTGATATGATGGTATCCGGAGTATCGTCGAGGAAGCACAATGAATCGGCCCTGCGGTAGCATCGATGATTTAGTCGATCTGAGGGAGGAAAGGTCCTTTGGACAGGCCTTATTAAGGTCTTTAAAATCGGTATGAGCGCGAGATTTGTCCTTTTTGGTACCATTAATATATTGGCTAGCCAGTCCGGATGTTTTATATCTCTGATGAATCCGGCTTCTAAGAGTTTGGCTAGCTCCTCTCCCATTGCCTGTCTTTTGGGTTTGGAAAATCGCCGAAGAGCTTGTTTGAGTGGCTTGAATCCTTTTAGGATATTTAGGCTGTGCTCTGCCGACTGCGTGGGATTCTGGCATGTCGAAGGGTGCGAGCAAAAATGTCAATTTTCGAAGGAATTCTCGTAGTCTTGACTTCGACATCAGGACTTAATTGTGCCCCAATGGAGCCGTCTTTGTGGGGTCCGTTGGATGGACCTGAAATTTGACTATTTAAATACGCTGGTTTAAAGAGGTGGACTTGGACCTCTTATCGAGTATCACATCGTCCCTATCCACCGTGGAAGCGGCGTAGTTAGTTCCTCTGCCGCTAGGGCTTGGACAATGCCTCTAGGGCGGTCTTGGCTGTCTTATTTTCAGCGGAGTGTTGTATCTGGATCCTTGGCGAGTGATTATCCCATTGGTTCGGGCATTTTGAGCTTCATGTACCCGTAGTGGGGTATAGCTTGGAAGATTGTGAATGCCTCTCGCCCTAACAAAGCGTGATATCCGCTGCGAATGGGGCCACTTGGGCGTGACCTCCTCGGACCTGTAATTGTCCGGTGGGCGAACACTACATCTAGTGTGATTTTTCTGTGCAGCGTACTTCTCGACTAGGGATTATCCCTCTGAAGGTTGTCTTCTGCGCTCAATCTGACTCGATCAATTTCCATTTTTGAAGGGTTTCCTCATAGATGAGGTTTAATCCGCTGCCGTCATCCATGAGTACCTTAGTAAGGCGGAAACCGTCCACTATCGTCTTGAGGACCAATGCGGTGATGCTCTAGCTGTTGAATTTAGGTTAAATCATTTGGCGTTGAAGGTGATAGCCGTGTCGCTCCATGGATTTGTTGTTGCTACTTGGTAGACTTGGCGAGGCTGCGGATTGTTCGTTTCCGCATGTTATTTGATCTGAAAGTCTCGAAGACTATTAATACCATCTTGGTCTTCTTTGGGTTGGTTGCCGGGGCTAAAAAGCCTCGCCACTTTTGGCCACTGCCGTAGTATCCAACACGCTCAAAGGCTGTGTGTTGGAGTGGCGCCCTCCGTCTTGTGGATTTTGCGAGGGTCCGTTGAGCCATCCCTCGATGCGGTTCCGTGCCCTTAGGGGTTTTGCTTTTGGTTTTAACCCGGTGCTTGATTATGAAGCACCCTTTTATTTCGGACTGGGTTTGTATTGAGGGCGGATTGTCCCAAAACCTAGTTTGGTTTTCGGGCACTCTCCATCGCGCGATATTTTTATGCGATGGTCGCTAGGTCGTGGCGTGAAACTTGACGGTGATGGCGTTATGATTCCCTTGTCCGTGCAATTGTTGCGAGAAGATTGAAATCGCGCTTTCTTCACGGCAGTCCTTTCTCCTGTTCATAACCGGGAGAATCTTGCCCGATAATGATGTCTTTGTTTCGCCGGGCTCTTGCCGTATTTGAGATAGATCGCTTATGTTTGGATGGGCGGGTGGAATTAAGTTGGAACCCGCTTGATGCGAGGCTCAAAGGCCAAAAGCTTCGGGTTCGGAGCTTGGTTTCTTGGCGCTTCCCAACAAATCTGGTGCGATGCGACTTTAGGTTGATATTTGATTAGCGTCCGTCCTCGCGGGAATCCGGCATGGAGGATCGAATCGGACATAGTTGGATTTTAACATAGAAGAAGAGTCGCGCATTGTTCCTCTACCACGACAACGTGGTGGGTAACTGAGGGAGAGTTAATTTCTCTCATATCGGTTTTAAGCCCAATCGATCGTGAGTGGTGGCGACTCGAGCGGCGATGCGATCCAAGAGCTCGATTCGGAGGAGAGCTCAATCAGATCTAGCTGCTCGGCGAATTCGAGCTGGCGTGAACTGCTTTCAATGACTTGAGAGGTCATTGTCGAGGCGATGGCGAACAGGCGGTCATGAGAAAACCGCCTAGCGGATAGTCGGCGGCGGCCAAAGCTCCCTAATGGCGGCGCCGTCTTTAAAAGGCGGAAAAGGCATCCTTCGATGGCGGCAACGCAGAGGAACTCTCAATGAAAGCACCAATGTCGGTGTCAAAACCGGCGGATCTCGAGTAGGGGTCCCGAACTGTGCGTCTAGGCGGATGGTAACGAGGAGACAAGGGACACGATGTTTTACCCAGTTGAGGCCCTCTTGATGGAGGTAAAACCCTACGTCCTGCTTGATTAATATTGATGATGTGTGTTACAAGTGGATCTACCACGAGAACAAGAGGCTAAACCTAGAAGCTAGCCTATGGTATGATTGTTTTCTTCCTATGGACTCTGACCGTCCGGTTTATATAGACACCGAGAGGGCTAGGGTTACACAAAGTCGGTTACAAGGTAGGAGATCTAAATATCCGTATCTCCAAGCTTGTCTTCCACGCCAAGGAAAGTCCCATCCGGACACGGGACGAAGTCTTCAATCTTGTATCTTCATAGTCTTGGCGTCCGGCCGATGATGATAGTTCGGCTATCCGGACACCCCCTAGTCCGGGACTCCCTCACCTAGATGTTCTCATAATTATGCACTTTTCTATCAATTGCTCGATAGTAATTTGTTCACCCACCGTAATACTTATGCTATCTTGAGAGAAGCCACTAGTGAAACCTATGGCCCGCGGGTCTACTTTCCATAATATAAGTTTCCAATCTATTTTACTTTGCAATCTTTACTTTCAATTTTTATCATAAAAATACCAAAAATATTATCATCTCTATCAGATCTCACTTTTGCAAGTGGCAGTCAAGGGATTGATGTCGGTGTCAAAGCCAGCGGATCTCGGGTAGGGGGTCCCGAACTGTGCGTCTAGGCGGATGGTAACACGAGACAGCGGACACGATGTTTTTACCCAGGTTCGGGCCTTCTCGATGGAGGTAATACCCTACTCCTGCTTGATTAATATTGATGATATGGGTAGTACAAGAGTAGATCTACCACGAGATCAAGGAGGCTAAACCCTAGAAGCTAGCCTATGGTATGATTGTTTTTCGTCCTACGGACTAAAACCCTCTGGTTTATATAGACACGGATAGGTTAGGGTTACCGAGTCGGTTACAATGGTAGGAGATCTACATATCCGTATCGCTAAGCTTGCCTTCCATGCCAAGGAAAGTCCCATCCGGACACGGAACGAAGTCTTCAATCTTGTATCTTCATAGTCCAGGAGTCCGGCCAACGGTGATAGTTCGGCTATCCGGACACCCCCTAGTCCATGACTCCCTCAGTAGCCCCTGAACCAGGCTTCAATGACGACGAGTCCGGCGTGCATATTGTCTTCGGCATTGCAAGGCGGGTTCCTCCTCCGAATACTTCATAGAAGGTTTTGAACACCAGGATAGTGTCCGGCTCTGCAAAACAAGTTCCACATACCACCATATAGAGAATAATTTTTGCACAGATCTGCTGACGTACTCCGCGGCGTGACATCACACCATGGCCAGGCCTTTATATGAATTGTTTTTTACCGTTCCACCTTAGTGCGTTTAGCGAGGAGGTTTCCTTGGCACGTCTTATCAAAGCATAGATCGTGCCCCCCTTATTCCGGGATTCTCATCAATACGGACGTGGGTAACCCATCCACGCCATTGATTATGGCGCTTGGGAGATAAGCGAGTTTTACCAGGCTGGTGGGGGACACATAACTTCATCCGTCCATATAAGGGGATAAGGATCCACCTTTTCACCTCGCCTTCTTCCTCCTTTGCTCATCCATTTCCGCTTTTCGAGCTCCAGCGCCCAAGTCCGCACACCCACCTCAACCTTCTCCAACCATGTCACGGCGGGAGGCGGTGGATGGCCTCCTCCGTCACGGAGGGCACATCACTGAACTGCGGGAGGCGGATATTGTCCCGGCGACGCCAGCGCCTGAGCTGCCCGGCAGGGCAGCTCATTCAACCCAGGCCCCATGAGAGGCGGTGTTTCTCCCCACTTCCTCTGCGGACTAGGTTTTCCACTTCACCCATTTGTCAGGGGCTCATGTTCTACTACGGCTGGACTTCCACGACTGGCCCAATTTCGTCCTCAACATCTCGGTGTTTATCATCGTGTGCGAGGCCTTCCTCGCATCCAGCCCCACTTGGCCTATGGCTGAAGAACTTCAACGTCAGGCGAAGGTTGTGGGTGACCATCAAGCGAGTCTTGGGCGCCATGGTTGGCAAGATGGCCAAAGTCCTATGGCTCGAGGCTCCTTTGTGGAGACAATAAAGGGGTGGCAATCGGGGTGGTTCTACATCACCGAGCCACGCGACCCCAAATGGGTGGCGGCCCCAATTCAGATCTGCTTCCCCACGGCTCTCGTCATGGAAGGAGACGGGCCTGCCGTGGGGGAATTCGGACGAGCTATCCGGACTCCAAACATGCGTCCGAAACCTGGTGGACAAGAATCTCAAGCTTGTCAACGTAATCCAGGTGATGCTCATCCACCGGATTCTCCCATGCCAACAACGGGCCTTCAAATTGTGGGAGTTCGATCCGGCACATCACCCCACTCTGACAAGGCTCTTCGACACTATGTAAGAAGATGCCTGGAAGGTGTTGTTCAAGGGCGTTGAGGCTCCCACATCCGCTACCGAAGATCGCGGATTTAGCTCGCAGCGTCAAGCCAGCGAGGTGAGTTATTTTACCCTTTATGGGACTCCTTTTTCATAGTTTGACTCTATGTGGGATCTAAAACTCCCTAACCTTTAACAGGACTGGCTGAAGGCGTCCGGACAGGTTAGCTGTCCGGCTCATTTGCGAAGAGCCGCTAGCCCTGGGGAGGCGGAGGGTCAGAAGGAAGAACCCTTCCTCGGACTTCTCCACCAGCGTCGACAACGGCAGCGAGTTAATAACAAGGTCCAAGCCCTGGCGAGATCGTAAGTGTCGGATACCCATGGCTTTTTATCATTGCATAGTGTTCTCTAATGCCGAACAATCATGCAGCCCGCCCAAAGCGAGTTCGCGCAACCGTCGGCGGTTCCTGAGTTAAATCGAAAATGGAAGTACTTCACTTCGACCGCCTCCTCACCTCACGCTGCAGACGGCCTTGCGGTGGGAGCTAAGGGGCTTGGTCAAGAAGGATGTGGCGCGGAGGCGCCGCAAAACCTCCGGACTCGAGCGCGTGGGGCGAGACCCCTAGGGGCTCTAAGCCCGACCCTCATCCGGACTCCATGCGTAACCTTCAGCGGTTCGAGTCCATGGCGGTCCCGCCATGAAGGGTAAGAGCGCCGGTGTCCTCCGTCAACGGAGGCACGGATAACTCTTGGAGGTGCTTAGGCGCTTCCATCAGGAGGAGCACCGCCTTTATTATGAGTGCGGTGATCGAGAACGATTCGATCTGCCAAGGCGGGCTGACGAAGCTGTACCAGCCTTCTAACGAGGCTTTGAGGTAAGTTTAGAATATGTAAAAATATTACCGCATAGACATTAGCCCTGATGCTTAGTTCGGTGTTAGGAAAGAAAAGCGGACTAAGGATCTAAAAGATATCTGAGAGTCTAACATAAGTATGTCAATATTGGAATCGAGGCTCTGGCTCTTGACCTCTGCTGCCTTGGCTGCGGAGGTCGATGCATTGAAGCAAAGCCTCGGCGGTTCGAAACGAGCTCGGCCTTGCCAAGCAGCTCGAGGACAAGGAAGGTAAGTAATACCTTATGAAATAAATACCTTATAGAAAGGTTTGGTTGCAAAAATAACAGGAATAACATGGAGTGCTGCTGGGGGCCCACGAGCAGTGGCGACCACAGAAGGAAGCGGTGTCATGACAGCTCATGACATGAGTGCCTGGCGAGAGAAGGGGGGCGCAGCTGGTCAAAATGCGGCAAGAGCTCAAGCTCTCATGGAAAAACACGAGTTTGGAGTGTGACTCGAAGACTCGAGAGTCCGAGCTCGCCTCGGCTCTTGAGAGTGCCAAAGCTGCTAAGGTCGAGGCCCAAAAAGCACTCCAAGAAATTGAATCAATAAAGAATATAGCGGCGGGTAAGGCATTCTTTATGCAAAGCAAGCATGTGAAAGTGAATTACCTATTACTTACCGGATTCGGAGCTCTCCGGGAGCATTCGCAGATTTGCCCGTGGTGTATGCGATCTTTGCCGCATTCTACCGTGCCAAGGAGGTGTGCTCGGCGGAAAAGGTGTTACGGTCTCGATATCTTTGAGGCGGACATCAGTGCCTGGCGACCAGGTGAAGCAGCTGGTCGAGCTCCTAAGGTCGCCGAACAGGCCATGAAGGGCCTCATAGTGCGGCTGTGGCCATTGGAAGCCATGCCTAGGAGCTACTTGACTTAGTGCAGCGGTGGTGGGCCTTTGTCCCCAGATTGAAGTCATCAAGCGCTCCATCTGCATTGAAGGTGTCCGTCGGGCCCTTGCCCGTGCTAAAGTGCTGCTGGGGCAAGCTGGATGCGGAGAAGCTTGTGAGGGCCAGACCACCGAAGGGCAAGGAGCATCATGCGCCCAAAATGTACTATGAGGGCCTCTGAAGGGTGCCCGCCGAATAAGCGGATGAGTGCTCCAAAGATGTAATTTTGAATAGACTGCATTTGTTATCCTGTCGCTGAAAACTTGTTAATATCGCTAAGCAACGCTTGTTAATTTAAAATATTACCTTACATGCGGCCGTTTATCAAATTTGAGAGATGGCAAGTCGTTGGCTTTAGCCCCCATGCCACAGTGCTAGGGTGTTGGGATAAACTTGAGCACTCTTGTTCCCATTCTTGGGTCCATCTAGGGAGGCGCTCAGCATAGCGAACAAGGCAACCGGACTTATAATGCTTGAACACTCTCACTTAGGCATAGAATTCTATAATTTTAAATTTGGTGAAGCCCCTAGTATTCGGAAGACCGAATTGAGGCGCTATCCGCATATGGCGGACAATTCGGTTTCTCGCTCTAAGCGGCATAAGTCTTTATGGACCCGACAAAACCTCTCGAGCAGTGACCGGCTCTCGCCCTATCATGGCGGTCAGTTTAGCTTTCTCCAGAGGTGCTCGACCCAGCTCAAGCTGGGGCACAATCGCGATGGTTCTCCCGTGCTACCTTAGCCGATATAATGGGCGTAAGGTACCAAAACAGGGGCAGGCAAACCAACTATTGACCCAAGACATGATTGAGCCGATTCATATAATGCTATAAGTTTGGGGTGCGCACTTGTGAAAGTGTTGGACTTATCACACCATAATTTTGGGGTACTTAAGCCCCTGGTGTATTAGCCGTACCAAAGTGTCTGGTGCGTAATGTCATGAAATGAACATATATATAGATAAAGAAAAGAGTGCAATAATAGGCAAAAGCTATGTATTGTTTATATCAAAAGAATGCTGCAATGAAAGCGAGCGATACAAATAGTCACGATAAGCAAGGGTGGGACTATCTAACATGTCCCCCTCGAGGGGTAAGCTGCGGGATGGTATGTAAAGCGGGTATAATGCTCGTAATAGAGACCACTGAACACTCGGCGTAGCTTTTGCTTCCTGGCTGTTGCATCGTGAGTTGGCGATTCTAGTGCGGACAGGGATTCTGAAGCGGAGTCTGAAAGTAAGAAAAGGAAGAAAAAAAAAAAAAAGAAAAGAGTGACACAATCGGGGCCCACAGTGCGGTTGAGCGCATTCAGGCGTCGTGGTCGTGCCCTCCCTTATGCCCATGGTATCTCGGGCGTAGTTATGCAGCGTAATCTTGGCCCTTGATTTCGGGAGGCTGGGGTTGGGGCGGATTACTCTGCGTGCTTGAATCATGCTAGGCGGTCTTGTTGTAGGTTACTCGGTGGCGCAGCGGTGTCCGGGCGGCTTAGTGGCGGACTCGAGAATTGTTGTGAGAGGCTACTTTGTACCTCCGCGCGAGGGCTGCCGTGTGCTCCTCCGTTCGGAGAGGCGTTCGGTGTTTCCATTGACCGTGATTACTCCTCGAGGGCTGGCATCTTGAGCTTGAGGTATGCATAGTGCGGCACCGCAATGAACTTTACAAATCACGGTTCGTCCGGCGGTGCATGATAGCCGCTGCGGAGCGGGACTATGTCGAAGATTAACTCTTCGCCCGGAAGTTATCCGGGGATCGAAGACCACTTGAGTGTAACTAAGCCCGTACAATTGGCCTCTACACGGTATGGCGCCTTTAAAGGTCGTCTTTGTAGGTTTAATTCTGAGGGTCTATGCCCATTTGCGCCTTGTATCTGATAAAGCTGGTTCAGGCTGCTACCGCCGTCCATCGGGACTACGGTGAGGTGAAATCCGTCAATAATTGGGTCAAGAACCAATGCGGCGAAACCGCCGTGGCGGATGCTAGTGGGGTGGTCCCTTGATCGAAGGTGATCGGGCGGGAAGACCATGGGTTGAACTTGAGGCGGTGGCTCCATCGCATATCGTCCCTTAGTGCGCTTCCGCTCCCTTTTGGGTATATGGGTTGCATATATCATGTTCACCGTCCGGACTTGTGTGGGAAAACCTTACATCCTTTATTGTTCGTGGCGGGGCTCTTCCTCGTCATCGCTATACAGCCCCTTGTCATTGAGTTGACATAACTTGCCTTCTTGCTTGAACACCCAACAATCCTGTTGGTGTGATTGGCTGGTTTCGGGGTGCCATGTATCGCAAGCGATCAGTATTTGGTCCAAGTTGGGCCAGACCTGGGTATTTCTTTTGAATGGTTTCTTCCGTGACGGGTTTAGAGCCTCTGAATCCTGCATTGGCCGTATCTTCACATTATCGCCGTTAATGCGGCGCTTATTCTTGTTGCGACACAACCTGCCGTTGCTATCCTTGGTATCCGAACTATCAGGAGTTTGGCCAAGTTGTTGCTTGAGCTAGCCAGCTGTCCTCTCCAAAAGCGGGTCATGAGTGTTGTGAGGGCTGCCATGGATTTGGCTTTTCTGTCCTAGGTGCGGGCAAGCCACTCATCGCGGATGTTATGTTTGAAGGCTGCAAGGGCCTCTGCATCCGGACAGTCAACGATTTGATTTTTCTTTGTTAGAACCGTGTCGAGAATTGTGCGGCGATTCTTACGGCTGCTGAATTATGTGGCTAAGGTCGCCGGCGTCGGTGGTCGCGCGTATGTGCCTGGAAGTTATCAAGGAATGCGGCTTCGAGGTCCTCCCAACAACCAATTGATTCTGGTGGCAAGCTGTTGAGCCAATGCCGAGCTGGTCCTTTAAGCTTGAGTGGGAGGTATTTGATGGCATGTAGATCATCACGCGGGCCATGTGGATATGGAGGAGATAGTCCTCGATCCGGACCGCGGGATCTGTGGTACCATCGTATGATTCGATGTTTACGGGTTTGAAGCCCTCGAGGTTTGATGATCCACTACTTCATCTGTGAAGCATAGTGGGTGTCTGGCGCCTCTGTGTTGGGCTATATCACGGCGTAGCTCATATGAGCTTTGTCTCTTGTGTTCGGCCCGGCGGGTTTCTTGTATCCGGTCGGCGGTAATCATCCTGCGTCGTTGGGCGCCCATGCGATCCGTAGATAAATCTTGTATGTTTTGCCTTATCCTCAATATATCTCGCAAATCCGTAGCGTTTTCTCGTGCCTTGGTACTTTTGGCGTCGGGGTGTGGCTTGGCGGAGGGCGAGAGGCTTCTCTCGCTGACCACGAGGTGGCGATCTGCCATGTCGTCTTGCTGGTGACTTGGGTGCTTCCTCCTCTGATCGAGGCAGCGGCCTGCGTTTGGGGTAGCTTTTGGAGGCGTTCGAGTTCATACTCTTGGCTGCAAGGACTTGGTCCATCTATCGGCCAGCAGGTCTTGGTCAGCTCTAAGCTGTTGCTGCTTTTTCTTGAGGCTGCTTGCCGTGGCTATAAGCCTGCGTTTGAAAGCGCTCTGTTCGGCGAGATCCTCGAGCACGACAAATTAAATGCGTCGTCGAGGCTTGCCTCATCTTGGAGGAGGCACATAATTATCGTCCTCGACCTCTCTTTCTGCTGCCTTTGTCGTGCGGACTTGCTTCTCCCTCCTCTGCTTGGAGTCCTGCTTTGGAGGGTTGTCTTCGGCACTGTCAGGGGTGTTATTATCTCCGTTCGGAATCACCGTTTTTATTGTGGCGGGATTTAGCGGCGCCCTTGGCGTCGGCGCCGATTGCTTGTTGGAGGGTCATCCTCCGTTGTTCCATCGCCGTTCCCATCCTTTGGGATGTCCACCATGTATATGTCATATGGCGAGGTGGCCTTCCGATTGCCACATGGCGCTGGGTCTTAGTCGTCTCTGGCATCGTCGTCCATACCGTCGATGTCTTGGTCGAAATCGAGCATGTCGGTTAGATCATCGGCGGTGGCTATAAAGTGGGTGGTGGGTGGGCGTTGAATTTCTTCGTCGTCCGTATCCCAACCTTCACATGCGTAGTCGGCCAGGGCTCTCCGGATAAAGAGAGACTTTAGTGAATTCAGGATGTCACCAAAGGCGAGTCTTTGAAAGATGTCATGGCGAGTGAACTCCATGACCGGCCAATCGGATTCGATCGGCGGTAGCGGAGGTTGAGTCGGAGAGGAGTCCGGCACCACAGGTTGAGGTCTTCGCAAAGGACAGGGATAGAGTTGGCTCAATCGCCGTGAGATCGTAGCCCCGGCGGTGTCCAACCACTCGTCCTCGATCGGGAATCCGGCTCCGGATTAAGGGTCGGATCTGAGTGCGGCCTCGAGGCCTTTGTTGGCTGCGAGCTAGATCATGCCCATCGAGATAGTCGGCGCGCTTGGCTGCGGCTCGAATCCGTCGAAGATCAAGTCCCAGCGGATATCGGCCGTATAGTTCAAACTTCAAATCTAACTTTGATGGCGGGCGTAGCTTCGATCTGCTCGGATGGCCAGCGAATTGGTATGATGCAAAGCCGCCGAATACGAAGATCTGTCCGGGGAGAAAAGTCTCACCCTGGACCGTGCCGGAGAAGAAGACGTGCCACTGCCATGCGTGGACACGCTCTTGGGCGCGCTGTTCGTGACAAGCTGGCGGAACCTGGGCTTCGAGGCGACGGACCTCGGCGGCGGGACGACGGCGCGGGTGATGTGCCATGTGGGGCCGAAGTCACTGCCGATGTGCGTGGCGTGCCTGCCGTGCAGGGATAGGGACGGGGCCAACGTCCTGTCACACTTTGTCAAGGAGGAGCAAGCTGGCGCTTTCATTGACGAGCTGGCCAAGTTCATGTGTCCGCGGGACTTGGGATACATACAAAACTAGCTAGCTACGAGCATGCCTGGGATCAAGGTTTTTTTTATTTCCGAAACAAAATAATTTCAATGATCGAAGGAGCCATCGGGCCTATCGGTGGCGACACGGAGGAACTCTTAATGAAAGCACCAATGTCGGTGTCAAAACCGGCGGATCTCGGGTAGGGGTTCGAGGCTGTGCGTCTAGGCGGATGGTAACGAGGAGACAAGGGACACGATGTTTTACCCAGGTTGGGCCCTCTCGATGGAGGTAATACCCTACTCTGCTTGATTAATATTGATGATATGGGTAGTACAAGAGTAGATCTACCATGAGATCAAGGAGGCTAAACCCTAGAAGCTAGCCTATGGTATGATTGTTGTTAGTCCTCGGACTAAAACCCTCCGGTTTATATAGACACGGATAGGTTAGGGTTACACACAGTCGGTTACAATGGTAGGAGATCTACATATCCGTATCGCCAAGCTTGCCTTCCACGCCAAGGAAAGTCCCATCCGGACATGGGACGAAGTCTTCAATCTTGTATCTTCATAGTCCAGGGGTCCGGCCAACGGTGATAGTTCGGCTATCCGGACACCCCCTAGTCTAGGACTACCTCAATTGACAACCCCTTTATCGCGTTAGTTGCAAGGTTCTTATTTGTTTGTGTGAGTGCGAGGGACTTGCGTGTGGCCTCCTACTGGATTGATACCTTGGTTCTCAAAAACTAAGGGAAATACTTACGCTACTTTCCTGCATCACCCTTTCCTCTTCAAGGGAAAAACCAACGCATGCTCAAGAGGTACCAAGAAGGATTTCTGGCGCCGTTGCCGAGGAGTCTACACACAAGTCAAGACATACCAAGTACCCATCACAAGCTCTTATCCCTCACATTACATTATTTGCCATTTGCCTCTCGTTTTCCTCTCCCCCACTTCAGCCTTGCCGTTTTATTCGCCCTCTCTTTTCGTTCGCCTCTTTTTTGCTTGCTTCTTGTTTGCTTGTGTGCTGGATTGTTTGCTTGTCACGATGGCTCAAGATAATACTAAATTGTGTGACTTTGCCAATACCAACAACAATGATTTTCTTAGCACTCCGATTGCTCCTCTTACCGATGTTGAATCTTGTGAAATTAATGCTGCTTTGCTGAATCTTGTCATGAAAGATCAATTCGCCGACCTTCGTAGTGAAGATGCCGCTACCCATCTAAATAGCTTTGTTGATTTGTGGGATATGCAAAAGAAGAAAGATGTGGACAATGATATTGCTAAACTGAAGCTATTTCCTTTTTCGCTTAGAGATCGTGCTAAAACTTGGTTTCCGTCTTTGCCTAAAAATAGTATTGATTCTTGGAATAAGTGCAAAGATGCTTTTATCTCTAAGTATTTTCCTCCCGCTAAGATCATCTCTCTTAGAAATGATATTATGAATTTTAAGCAACTTGACCATGAACATGTTGCACAAGCTTGGGAGAGAATGAAATTAATGATACGTAATTGCCCTACACATGGTTTGAATTTATGGATGATTATACAAAATTTCTATGTCGGATTGAATTTTGCTTCTAGAAATCTTTTAGATTGACATGGGGGCACTTTTATGGAAATCACTTTAGGGAAGCTACTAAATTCCTAGATAATATTATGGTCAATTATTCTCAATGGCACCTTTGAAAGATCTACTAGTAAAAGGTGCATGCAATTGAAGAGATTAATGTTTTGAGTGGAAAGATGGATGAACTTATGAAATTATTTGCTAATAAGAGTGTTTCTTATGATCCCAATGATATGACTTTGTCTACTTTGATTGATAATAATAATGAATCTATGGATGTGAATTTTGTTGGTAGGAACAATTTTGGTAACAACGCTTATAGAGGAAACTTTAATCCTAGGCCGTATCCTAGTAATTCTCTAATAATTATGGTAATTCCTACAACAACTCTTATGGAAATTTTAATAATATGCCCTCTGATTTTGAGACTAGTTTTAAAGAATTTATGATTTACCAAAAGAATTTCAATGCTTTGCTTGAAGAAAAATTGCCTAAGATTGATGAGTTGGCTAGGAACGTGGATAGAATTTCTCTTGATGTTGATTCTTTGAAACTTAGATCTATTCCTCCTAAGCATGATATCAATGAGTCTCTCAAAGCCATGAGATTTCCATTGATGAGTGCAAAGAAAGAACCGCTAGGATGCGTGCTAAGAAAGATTGCTTTATAAAAGCGTGTTCTTCTTGTTTTCATGATAATAAGGATGAAGATCTAAAAGTAATTGATGTGCCCCCATTAAATCTTTGTTTTGCAATATGAATCTTGATAATGATGGGACTGGAGATGAGTCAACTTTAGTTAAAGGCGTCCCAATTTTTGGAGTTTTAGATCTTGATGCAAAATTTGGTAAAAGTGGGATTGAAGAGGTCAAAACTTTAGATAGCAATGAACCCACTATCTTGGATCTCAAGGAATTTAATGATGATAATTGTTCTTTAACAGATTTTATTTCCTTGTTGCAATCCATGCTAGATTCTCCCATGCTTATAGTCAAAATAAAGCTTTTACTAAACATATCGTTGATGCTTTAATGCAATCCTATGAAGAAAAGCTTGAATTGGAAGTTTCCATCCCTAGAAAACTTTATGATGAGTGGGAAACTACTATTAAAATTAAAATTAAAGATCATGAATGCTATTCTTTGTGTGATTTGGGTGCTAGTGTTTCCACTATTCCGAAAACTTTGTGTGATTTGTTGGGTTTCCGTGAATTTGATGATTGTTCTTTAAACTTGCACCTTGCGGATTCCACCATTAAGAAATCTATGGGAATAATTAATGATGTTCTTATTGTTGAAAATAGGAATAATGTGCCCATAGATTTCATTGTTCTTGATATAGATTGCAATCCTTCATGTCCTATTATTCTTGGTAGACCTTTCCTTAGAACGATCGGTGCAATTATTGATATAAAGGAAGGGAATATTAGATTCCAATTTCCGTTAAGGAAAGGCATGGAACACTTTCCTAGAAAGAAAATTAAATTACCTTATGAATCTATTATGAGAGCCACTTATGGATTGCCTGCCAAAGATGGCAATACCTAGATCTATCCTTGCATTTATGCCTAGCTAGGGGCGTTAAATGATAGCGCTTGTTGGGAGGCAACCCAATTTTATTTTTGTTTATTGCTTTTTGGTTCTGTTTAGGAATAAATAATACATCTAGCTTCTGGTTAGATGTGTTTTGTGTTTTATTTAGTGTTTGTGCCAAGTAGAACCTTTGGGAAGACTTGGGTGAAGTCTTTGATCTTGCTGTAAAATCAGAAACTTTAGCACTCACGAGATTAGCTTCAAATTTTACTAGAGTTCTATTTAGTTGATTATTTTTGCAGATGATTAATATATAAATTCCTCACGTCCAGAAATTTATTTTAGAATTTTTGGAGTTCCATAAGTTTGCATTAGGTACAGATTACTACAGATTGTTTTGTTTTGACAGATTCTGTTTTTAGTGTGTTGTTTTCTTATTTTGATGAATCTATGGCTAGTAATGAAGTTTATGAACCATAGAAGTTGGAATACAGTAGGTTTAACACCAATATAAATAAAGAATGAGTTCATTACAGTACCTTGAAGTGGTGTTTTGTTTTCTTTATTCTTGGGGCTCATGAGATTTTCTGTTATGTTTTGTGTTGTGAAGTTTTCAAGTTTTGGGTAAAGATTTGATGGATTATGGAACAAGGGTGGCAAGAGCCTAAGATTGGGGATGCCCAAGGCACCCCAAGGTAAAATCTAAGGACAATCCAAAAGCCTAAGCTTGGGGATGCCCGTAAGGCATCCTCTTTTTCTTAAATCCATCGGTAACTTTACTTGGAGCTATATTTTATTCACCACATGATATGTTTTTTGCTTGGAGCGTCTTGTATGATTTGAGTCTTTACTTTTAGTTCACCACAATAATCCTTGCTGTACACATCTTTTGAGAGAGACATACATTATTGAATTTATTAGAATACTCTTTGTGCTTCACTTATATCTTTTGAGCTAAACAATTTTGCACTAGCGCTTCACTTATATCTTTTAGGCGCGGTGGTGTTTATATTTTATAGAAATTATTGATCTCTCATGCTTCACTTATATTATTTTGAGAGTATTTTAGAACAGCATGGTAATTTTCTTTGGTTATAAATTTAGTCATAATATGATAGGCATCCAAGATAAAAATTATTAAGTGCATTGAATACTAAGAGAAGTTAGATACTTGATAATTGTTTTGAGATAGGAAGATGGTGATATTAGAGTCATGCTAGTAGAGTAGTTGTGAATTTGACAAATACTTGTTCTAAAGTTTGTGATTCCGTAGCATGCATGTATGGTGAACCGTTATGTGATGAAGTCGGACATGATTTATTTATTGATAGTCTTCCTTATGAGTGGCGGTCGGGGACGGCGATGGTCTTTTCCTACCAATCTATCCCCTAGGAGCATGCGATTAGTACTTTGTTTTGATAACTAATAGATTTTTGCAATAAGTATGTTAGTTCTTTATGACTAATGTTGAGTCCATGGATCATCGCACTCTCACCCTTCAACCATTGTTAGCCTCTCTAATACGCGCACCTTTTGCGGTATCATACACCACCATATATCTTCCTCAAAACAGCCACCATACCTACCCATTATGGCATTTTCATAGCCATTCCGAGATATATTGCCATGCAACTTACCACCGTTCCGTTTATTATGACACGCTTCATCATTGTCAATTGCTTTGCAAGATCATGTAGTTGACATCGTATTTGTGGCAAAGCCACCTTTATAATTCTTTCATACATGTCACTTTGGATTCATTGCATATTCCGGTACACCGCCGGAGGCATTCACATAGAGTCATATTTTGTTCTAAGTATCGAGTTGTAATTCTTGAGTTGTAAGTAAATAAAAGTGTGATGATCATTATTAGAGCATTGTCCCATGTGATGAAAGGATGATGGAGACTATGATTCCCCCATAAGTCGGGATGAGACTCGGACAATAAAAAGAGGCCAAAAAAAGGGGAGAGAAGGCCCAAATAAATAAATAATAATAATGAGACAAAAATAGAGAAGGACAATGTTACTATCCTTTTTCCACTCTTGTGCTTCAAAGTAGCACCATAATCTTCATGATAGAGAGTCTCTTATTTTTTTCACTTTCATATACTAGTGGGAACTTTACATTATAGAACTTGGCTTGTATATTCCAATGATGGGCTTCCTCAAAATGCCCTAGGTCTTCGTGAGCAAGCGAGTTGGATGCACACCCACTTAGTTTCTTTTGTTGAGCTTTCATACACTTATAGCTCTAGTGCATCCGTTGCATGGCAATCCCTACTCACTCACATTGATATCTATTGATGGGCATCTCCATAGCCCATTGATACGCCTAGTTAATGTGAGACTATCTTCTCCTTTTTGTCCTCTCCACAACCACCATTCTATTCCACCTATAGTGCTATATCCATGGCCCGCGCTCATGTATTGCGTGAAGATTGAAAAAGTTTGAGAACATCAAAAGTATGAAACAATTGGTTGGCTTTTCATCGGCGTTGTGCATGATTTAAATACTTTGTGTGGTGAAGATAGAGCATAGCCAGACTATATGATTTTTTAGGGATAACTTTCTTTGGCCATGTTATTTTGAGAAGACATGATTGCTTTGCTAGTATGCTTGAAGTACTATTATTTTCATGTCAATATTAAACGTTTATCTTGAATCTTTCGGATCTGAACATTCATGCCACAATGAAAGAAATACTTTGAAGAATATCTGAGTAGCATTCCACATCAAAAATTCTGTTTTTACCATTTACCTACTCGAGGACGAGCATGAATTAAGCTTGGGGATGCTTGATACGTCTTCAACGTATCTATAATTTTTTATTGCTCCATGCTATTATATATTCTGTTTTGGATGTTTAATGGGCTTATTTATTCAATTTTATATTATTTTTGGGACTAACCTATTAACCCAAGGCCGGTGCAAATTGCTATTTTTTGCCTATTTGGTGTTTAGCAGAAAAGGAATATCAAGCGGGGTCCAAAGGAATGAAACCTTGAGGATAGTTATTTTTGGAACAAGCGTGATCAGAGGACTTGGAGTGTATGTCAAGTAATCAGCGAGGAGGCCATGAGGCGGGGGCGCGCCTACCCCCAGGCGCGCCCTCCACCTCGTGGGCCCCTCGTGGCTCCACCGACCTACTTCTTCCTCCTATATATACCTACCACTACAAAAATATGTCAACTAGTGACCTTGGCAGTGACCCTAGAAGAATTGGTCATAGATCTATGACCATTTGAGACCAATTGGTCAAAAGCTGTTGGGGGCTCCAAGCTAAACAATATCGACCATTTTGGTCGGGAAGGTCGTAATTTCCTTACGAAATGGTCACAAAGCAGCCGGCACTGATCCGCTGCCTTATTTCTAGCTGGTCATGACCAATATAGATGGTCATAACCTTGTAAGTTGTGGTGGATTGCTATGACTAGGCGCCACCTCATCAGTTTGCCTATGTGTCATGTCCATGTGTCAATTTTACCCTAGGTTGTGAAGCATCCAATATTTCATCATCCCCAAAATTCCCAAAAAATTGGGCATTCTTTACTATCCAAATCATTGCCTCATGACAATATTCAACTCCATTTGCACAGTAAATCTTCCTTGGCAAATTTCCAAAGTTTTGTTCACCTCTAAGCTGTTGTGAAGGAAGTACTAACTAGGCATATCTAATGAGCTGAATTTTTGCCACATCTTCTATATTCCCAAATCATAGCTCTCCACCAAATTTGAGCCCCATCTAACAATACATGTGAGTGTGGCTTCAACATTCATATTTTTGTCCAGTGTGGTATGTTGCAAAGCAAGTGACACCTAGGCTCCTCCATTTGAGCTGAAAATTTGTGAAGACAGTCTTCTTAGTAGATGATCATCCTCAGCCAAAACTCACGCCCATTGGCCATGTGCATTTCCTGTACCGCTAATCAAACACTTGGTTGTTAATTCATCTTTGAGCATAGGTCAGTCTTCTTGTGAGATTCTTATGTTGTAATTTTCTTCCTAGCACCTACTTGGAGAGTGACCAACCCACTAGACATGCCTAGGCCTCCCAGAACGCATGTCGGCGCCAAAGATCACTTGGTGACCACTGTGACAGACATGCGAATTTACGTGCTTTGGAGTTGGGGCCCTAGGCCACCATTCAAACCTCGACGTATCGCCACCAAACCATGTATTTCTGCTTAAATAGATACTTATGTAACTAGAAATGATTTTTGGAAAAAATAAAGAGCAAACTATGAGGCAACTACAGTTCAAATTTGACCCGCTTCTAGCTGAATCGGCGAGAATTTGTCTTTTTCACGAGAGGTGGATCAAAACTTTTTACACCCAACCATTTGGTCAATTGTGCATTATATGGCCTAGTATTTTAGAAAATTGATTTGGTTCATTTTTACAACAATTATTTGGTAGTTCCTTCACACCAAAAAACTCATTTCGGGCACTCGAAAAATGGAAAATGAATTTTCCGTGCAAAGAAAATGAAAACTCCCTTAGGCAACATTGTTTGGAATTCCAAGATGCACCCTTTTGCACAATATGAGATCATTTGAACAAACTATGCCATGAATGTGGCCATAAGATTGATCATTTGGCTTGAAAGCCATGAATCTTCACCATGATAGCCCATGAATCATTGGTCCGTCCTTCCCCTCCTTGCTTCCTTAAATGATTCTATTTTCCTTTGCTATTTCCCGTGGTTCCCGGCGGCCCTTATCTGAACCTGCTTTTTGTTGATTGGTTGCTATCGGCGAGTTTACATAAAGAGTTCAAGAGAAGAACCCCAAGAACAAGTTTATCGCTCTTTGTAAGTTTCTTACAAAGACTAATTCCCCTCGATTTGCTTTCCATACCAGCATGTACACAGATGAAATTAATCTGCGGGTGCTATATATTGGGTCATGATGGTGGAGCTGATTAGTTGCTTCGGCTGTAAATTTTTATCCGGTAGGCAAAGCAGCCGGTGGGAGGTGGAAGAGCTTGAGTGAGTCGGTAAGTTATTGTGCATTAGTTTGTCGTTCGTTTCCTAGATTCTTGTGAGGTGTTTGTTTGAATGTGCCGGCGGCGTTTGATTGATTGATTCGTTGTTGGTGAACTTCTTTGGTGTTGTTGGTGAACTTCTTGATAAATCTTATGTTGCACCCTGTCATTTGTTCTCAATAGGCCAAGTGGTTTTACGCAAAAGCATATAAGTATTGTAAATTCACGAAATAAAAAATTGTTTAAAGTTTATTTGGGTTGGATCTGTATATACACTATTTTCTTAAAACACAAACCTGTACATTCACAGCTGAATAGATGATACATTTTTACGGATCTGTACATGCAATTTTTTGCCTTTGGATTGGTGGTTAGTTTATGTACCGTTCGAATTATAACAGAATAGCATTAGTAGTGCTCTGATTTAGTTCTCATCAAATCAACAGCCCTCTCTTGTGTTCCTGTTATGAGAATTGTTCCTTCAAGGATATGCCAGAATGACATATGTGTTCAATCTTCAATGTGAACAATTGGTGTTTTCCTCTTAGTTTTGACCCTAAATATTTTTCTTGAAGCTCCACTACGCATCTTATTCTGGTACAGCAAGTAGCAGTTCTTGGCGTTGCACAGTTTTCCTCCAAAGTATTCTGCATAGAGCTCTAACTAAAATGGCATGTTCTTACTTCTCACCTTTGAGTAGTTCTTAGTTCATCATGCTATCTTGTTCCTTTCAGTATGTGCCCATGTATATTTAAGCTGCACCTGATTATATATAGGCATAGCACGGGCTCGGGCTTTTAAGCATGCCACATCTCGTTATGTTTATGTAGCCACCATTTTACATGTTCTGTACTTACAGTTCCTGGCAATGTATTCAAGCCTGTGAACACATATATTTACACGTACCCCTGTTTATATCAAGGCCTCCCTGGTAGGTTATGTACCGAGTGGCAAACAGTTAGATCTCATAATGATGAAATGAACTAGTTCTTTTTATATGCTGCGTTCAGATTCGTCATGTGATTATTAGTTATTTTTAACCAATGCTAGACCTAGCATGTGTACCTCTAATCTCTAATGATGTTTGTCTTTGTGTTCGGGAGCTCGGTCTACAAAATTTGAAGTTCGAAACCATATAGCTCTACTCAGCAAAGAATCGTCTCTTCTATTTGATTGTAATAGAATGTAAATATTGTAATATTGTAATAGTAGGCATATCTGGGTCGTAATAACTATGTACTGATTGTAGTAGACTTAGTTAGTTTTATTTGATGAACTACATTTATCTTTATTACATTTGAGATATTGATTATGTACATGGTTTGAAAGCGTGTGGAATGGAAACCTAACTTGTGGGATTCACTTATGAAAATAATCTAAGCAGTTTTGAATTTTACATCAAGTGGGCTCAATGTGTGAGAAGATGACAAGTGGGACCAGCTCCAAAATATAATGGCCCAAACAATGTTAAAAGACCCAGCCAGAGAAATAAATAAAAGGCTGAAATGGGCTTGGCCGTGTAACTTATAGAAAAAATAAATATTAAAGGCTGAATTAATGGGCTAGGCCCATGTAGAAAACCGAATTGGACGGGCTGATTCTTGTGCCACATCGACTTGCGGCGCTAGATGCCTCGTGAGTGCAGGGAGGCTGCTAGTGACCAAAATTTTGGTCGAAGAACCAGCGACCTTTTCTGAAGGTCGTTAATTTCAATTCGACCTTGACTTTTGACCTTCTGTTTTGGTCAAAAAAGGTCACAAATGAAAAACAATGACCTTTCGTGCCAATAGTGAGGGTCACAAGTTGACATATTTCTTGTAGTGTACGTACCCCGAAACCATCCAGGAGCACCACGAAAACCTAATTCCACCGCCGCAACCTTCTGTACCCATGATATCCCATCTTGGGGCCTTTTCCGGCGCTCTGCCAGAGGGGGAATCGATCACGGAGGGCTTCTACATCAACACCATAGCCTCTCCGGTGATGTGTGAGTAGTTTACCACAGACCTTTGGGTCCATAGTTATTAGCTAGATGGCTTCTTCTCTCTCTTTGGATCTCAATACAAAGTTCTCCTTGATCTTCTTGGAGATCTATTCGATGTAACTCTTTTTGCGGTGTGTTTGTCGAGATCCGATGAACTGTGGGTTTATGATCAAGATTATCTATGAACAATATTTTAATCTTCTCTGAATTTTTTTATGCATGATTGGTTATCTTTGCAAGTCTCTTCGAATTATCAGTTTGGTTTGGCCTACTAGATTGATCTTTCTTGCAATGGGAGAAGCGCTTAGCTTTGGGTTCAATCATGTGGTGCTCGATCCGATGTGATGGGGAAGCGACCGTGTTGTATTGTTGCCATCGAGGATAAAAGATGGGGTTTATATCATATTGCTTGAGTTTATCCCTCTACATCATGTCCTCTTACTTAATGTGTTACTCTGTTCTTATGAACTTAATACTCTAGATGCATCTTTGGATAGCGGTCGATGTGTGGAGTAATAGTAGTAGATGCGGCGAGTCGGTCTACTTGTCACAGACGTGATGCTATATACATGATCATGCCTAGATATTCTCATAATTATGCACTTTTCTATCAATTGCTCGTGATAATTTGTTCACCCACCGTAATACTTATGCTATCTTGAGAGAAGCCACTAGTGAAACCTATATTTGGGTCTACTTTCCATCATATAAGTTTCCAATCTATTTTACTTTGCAATCTTTACTTTAAATCTCTATCATAAAAATACCAAAAATATTATCATCTCTATCGGATCTCACTTTTGCAAGTGGCGTGGGGATTGACAACCACTTTATCGCATTGGTTGCAAGGTTCTTATTTCTTTGTGTGAGTGCGAGGGACTTGCGTGTGGCCTCCTCTTGGATTGATACCTTGGTTCTCAAAACTAAGGGAAATACTTACGCTACTTTGTTGCATCACCCTTTCCTCTTCAAGGGAAAAACCCAACGCATGATCAAGAGGTAGCAACAACCTACTTTGATGCAAAGTTTAAATTGGTAAAGAAAAACTAAAAATTGTGTTGCCTATTCACCCCCCTCTAGTCAATTATATCGATCCTTTCAGTTATGTTATTGGTACTTCACACAACTTGTTTACGTTTGCATTGTTCCTTGGACCATAGGAATATTGCATACCAACATGCCAAATGGATACTTTGGGGTCTACCACATGTCACTTCGTAAATGTATGTGAATACATGTGACTTCCGGGTATTCCTGAAACGTATGTTTCAGTAGTGATAGTTCAAGACTAGTATTTGCTCCTCTATGATAGAGAGATACACTCCGGGCCCACTCGGTGTTATGGTGTCATTATCATTTGGCCAGACACATGTGATTATGATCACGGGATCGGAACACGGACACGAGTAAAGAGAGCGAGACCCGTGCTTGAGGATAACGGTATATTTATCAAGGAGTTGATCATGGGGATATCGATAATCTCACCTCGAGTTTTGTAAATGTATCGTGAAGCAAAGGGAATGGTATTTGTAAACAAAGGTTCGCCTAAGAACCCGTGAATATCGAGAGTTAATAAGGTTGTCGGACCCGCTATTAACTATTAGTGGAAGGGTTTAACATAATTGTTCTTAATAGAGCATGGTATAGTTGGTATTCCTCGATCTCCTAGTTTTGGTATTTTTCCCTTGAAGGATTAATTTGCAAGCATAGTAGAAATTTGATGTCGGTGTCAAAACCGGCGGATCTCGGAGTAGGGGTCCCGAAGGCTGTGCGTCTAGGCGGATGGTAACAGGAGACAAGGGACACAATGTTTTACCCAGGTTGGGGCCCTCTCGATGGAGGTAAAACCCTACTCCTGCTTGATTAATATTGATGATATGGGTAGTACAAGAGTAGATCTACCATGAGATCAAGAGGCTAAACCTAGAAGCTAGCCTATGGTATGATTGTTGTTAGTCCTCTGGACTAAAACCCTCCGGTTTATATAGACACGGATAGGGTTAGGGTTACCGAGTCGGTTACAATGGTAGGAGATCTACATATCCGTATCGCCAAGCTTGCCTTCCACGCCAAGGAAAGTCCCATCCGGACAGGGACGAAGTCTTCAATCTTGTATCTTCATAGTCTAGGAGTCCGGCCAGCGGTGATAGTTCGGCTATCGGACACCCCTAATCGAGGACTCCTCGGTAGCCCCACAGGCTTCAATGGCGATGAGTCCGGCGCATATTGTCTTGGCGTTGCAAAGCGGGTTCCTCCTCGAATACTTCATAGAAGATTTTGAACACAAGGATTGTGTCGGCTCGCAAAACAAGTTCCACATACCACCGTAGAGAATAACCTTTGCACAGATCTGCTGGCGTATTCAGCGGCGTGACATCACACCACGGCCAGGCCTTTATACGAATCGTTTTCTTGTTCCACCTCGGTAGCGTTTAGCGGCGGTTTCCTTAGCACGTCTTATCAGCGGAGATCATGCCTTATTCAGGATTCTCATCAATACGGACGTGGGTAACCCAACCGCACCATTGATTCTGGGCGCTTGGGAGATAGCGAGTTTTACCGGTGGCGGGGGCGCATAGCTTCATCCGTCCATATAAGGGATAAGGATCCACCTTTTCACCCACCTTCTTCCTCCTTTGCTCATCCATTTCCTTTTCGAGCTCCAGCGCCCAAGTCCGCATCCCTCCTCAACCTCCTCCAGCCATGTGCAGGCGGGAGGCAAGTGGATGGTCTCCTCCGTCACGGAGGGACAAGTCAAAAAGCTGCGGAAGGCGGATACTTGTCCAGCGACATCGGGCACCGGCTCCCGGCAGGGGCAGCTCATTCCACCCCAGGCCCCATGAGAGGTGGTGTTCCTCACCCACTTCCTCCATGGACTAGGTTTTCCACTTCACCCATTTGTCAGGGGCTCATGTTCTACTACGGCTGGACTTCCACGATCTGGCCCCAATTTCATCCTCAACATCTCGGCGTTCATCGTCGTGTGTGAAACCTTCCTCTGCATCCAGCCCCACTTGACTTATGGCTGAAGACCTTCAATGTCAAGCCGAAGGTAGTTGGCGGCCGCCAAGCGGAGTCTTGGAGGTGCCATGGTTGGCAAGATGGCCAAAGTCCTATGGCTCGAGGCTCCTTTGTGGAGACCATAAAGGGGTGGCAATCGGGGTGGTTCTACATCACCGAGCAGCCTTGAATCTCAATGGCGGCAGCCCCAATTCGATCTGGCTCCCCCATGGCTCACATCATGGAAAGAGATGGGCCTGACGTGGGGTGATTCAGAAGAGCTGTCCGGACTCCAAACCTGCGTCCGAACCCTGGTGGACAAGAATTTCAGGCTTGTCATGTAATCCAGGTTATGCTCATCTGCCGGATCCTCCCATGCCAACAACGGGCCTTCAATTTGTGGGAGTTCGATCCGGCACAGCACCAAACTCTGAAAAGGCTCTTCGACACTACATACGAAGATGCCTGGAAGGTGCTGTTCAAGGGCGCCGTGGCTCCCACATCCGCTACCGAAGATCATGGATTCAGCTCGCAGCGCCAAGCTATCGAGGTAAGCTATTTTGCCTTTTACTGGACTCTTGTTTTTCATAGTTTGACTCTATGTGGGATCTAAACTCCCTTACCTTTGACAGGACTAGCGTAACACGTCCGGGCAGGTTAACTGTCCGGCTCCTTGCCAAAGACCCAGCGGGCCGCCCGCTTGCAGGAGGCTGCTGGCTCCGGCACCTCACGTGGTGCGGAGAGAAAACCAAGAAAGAAGGCCACGGGGACTCAAAGGCGCCCGGCGCCAGGTGTTGTCGGACTCATCGTCAAGCGAATCTGGCGGAATCCTCCTCGAGGATGAGGAGGAGGAAAAAGCCTCTTCCCGGTGGGGAGAGAAGAAAGGAAGGCCGCCCCCCAGGAGGCCGGAAGGAATCAAAGGAAGGACCCTTCCTCGGACTTCTCCTGCTTGCCGACAATGGCGAGGAGGAGTGGCCACCAGGGCCAAGCCCTGGCGAGATCGTAAGTGTCGGACTCGGAATAGCTCATGACTTTTTATTTGTCGCATAGTGTCTTCTAACGCGGATATAACCATGTAGCCCGCCCAGGGCAGGCTCACGCTTCGTCGGCGGCTCCCTAGATCGTCGGATGTGAATAGCACTTCACTTCCGCCTCCTCTCCTCGTGGCCATGAGCGACACGCGGTGGAGTCCCAAAGGCCCAGCCAGGAGGAGGTGGTCTGGGCGCGCAAGGAGACCTCCGGACTCAGGCGCAAAGGCGAAACCCGGAGGGCTCTAAGTCCGGCCTGTGCGGACTCCGTGCGGAACCTTGGTGGTTCGAAGTCCGATGGCGGCCCCTTCGTAAGAAGGGTAAGACTCTGACGCCGGTGACCTCCGCCATCCGGAGGCACGGATAACTTCTTGGGCGCGCAGGCGCCTCCATCAGCGAGCACCGCCTTTGTTATGAGTGTGGTGATCCGAAAATTCGATCCGCCAAGGCGGGTGACTAAAGCTGTACCAGCCTTCTAACAGGCTTTGAGGTAAGTTTAGAATATGTAAAAATATTACGCATAGGCGGTAGCCCACGATGCTTAGTTCGGTGTTGGAAAGAAAAGCGGACTAAGGATCTAAAAGATATCTGTGAGGAGTCTAACATAAGTATGTCAATATGGGAATGCAGGCTCTTTCTGCGACCTCTGCCGCTTGCTGCGGAGTCGATGCATTGAAGCGAGCCTCGGCGGTCCGAAGCGAGCTCGGCCTTGCCAAGCAGCTCGAGGACAAGGAAGGTAAGTAATACCTTATTAAAGTAATTCCTTATAGAAAGGATTTGGTTGCAAAAATGACAGGACTAACGTGGGTATTGTAGGGGCCACGAGCGAGTGGCGACCACGAAGAGCGGTGTCCTGCGGCCAAAGCATGACGGCATGCGCGCGAAGCGAGAGAAGCGGGAGGCGCGGGTGGCGGAGGTGCGGCAAGAGCTCCGGGCTCTCGTGGAAAAACACGAGTTTGGGCGTGACTCGAACTCGAGTCAGAGCTCGCCTCGGCTCTTGAGAGTGCCAAAGCCGCTAAGGCGAAGCCCAAAAAGCCCTTGAGAATTGAATCATTAAAGAAGATAGCGGCGGGTAAGGCATTCTTTATGCAAAGCAAGCATGTGAAAGTGAATTATCTATTACTTACCGGATCGGAGCTCTCGGGGCATTCGCGAATCTGCCCGTAGTGTATACGATCTTGCCGCGTTCTACTAGCGCCAAGGAGGGAGCTCGGCGGAAAAGGTGTTCGGTCTCGATATCTTGAGGCGGACATCAGTGCCCACTGCGACCAGTTGAAGCGCTGGTCGAGCTCCACAAGGTCGCCGAACAGGCCATGAAGGGCCTCATAGTTTGGTTGTGGCCATTGGAAGCCATGCACAGGAGCTACTTGGGCTAGTCTGCGGTGGTGGGCCTTTGTCCATGGATTGAAGTCATCAAGCGCTCCGTGCATTGAAGGTGCCCGTCGGGCCTTGCCGTGCTAAAGTGCCTTTGGAGCAAGCTGGATCTTGAGAAGCTTGTGATGGACAGGCCACCGAAGGGCAAGGAGCATCGCAAGCCGAAATGTACTATGAGGCGTCTGAAGGTGCCGCCTAATAGCGGTGAATGCTCCAAAGATGTAATTTTGAATAGACTCGCATTTGTTATCCGTCGCTGAAAACTTGTTCATATCGCTAAGCAACGCTTGTGAATTTAAAATATTACCTTACATGCGGCCGTTTATCAAATTTGAGAGATGGCAAATCGTTGGCTTCAGCCCCCATGCCACAGTCTTTGGGGTGTTGGGATAAACTTGGCGCTCTTGTTCCCATTCTTGGGTCCTTGAGGCGCTCAGCATAGCGAACAAGGCAACGGACTATAGTGCTTGAACACTCTCCTTAGCCATAGAATTCTATAATTTTAAATTTAGTGAAGCCCCTAGTATTAGTAAGACCGAGTTGAGGCGCTATCACGCCTTGGCGGACAATGCCGACTCCTCGCTCTAAGCGGCATAAGTCTTTAGGGACCGAAAAACCTCTCGAACAGCGACCGGCTCTCGCCCTATCATGACGGTCAGTTTAGCTTTCTCCATTGAGGTGCTCAACCCAGCGGGCACAATCATGATGGTTCTCCAGCGCTATCTTAGCGATATAGCGGGCGTAAGGTACCAAAACATGGGGCAGGCAAACCCAACTATTGACCCAAGACATGATTGAGCCGATGCATATAATGCTATAAGTTTGGGTGCCGCACTTGTGAAAGTGTTGGACTTATCACACCATACTTTTGGGGTACTTAAGCCCCTGGTGTATTGGCCGTACCAAAGTGTGCAGGTGCAACATGTCATGAATGAACATATATATATATAAAGAAAGGAGTGCAATAATAGGCAAAAGCTATGTATTGTTTATTCAAAAGCGTCTGCAATGAAAGCGAGCGATACAAATAGTCACGATAAGCAAGGGATGGGACTATTTAACATGTCCCCTCGAGGGGTAAGCTGCGGGATGGTATGTAAAACAGGTATAATGCTCGTAGTAGAGACCACTGGACACTCGGCGTAACTTTACGCTTCCACGGCTGTTGCATCGTGAGTTCGGCAATTCTAGTGCGGACGGGACATCTGAAGCGGAGTCTGAAAGTAAGAAAAAAAAGAAAGAAAAGAATGACACAATCGGGGCCACAGTGCGGTTGAGCCGCATGCAGGCGTGCCTTGGTCGTGCCCTCCCTTATGCCCATGGTATCTCCGGGCGTAGTTATATGCGCGTAATCTTGGCCGCAGATTTCGCGAGGGCTGGGGTTGGGGCGGATTACTCTGGCGATGCTCGGATCGTGCCAGGCGGTCTTGTTGTATGTTACTCGGTAGCTTAGCGGTGTCGGACGTTTAATAGCGGACTCGAGAATTGCTGTGAGGCTGCTTTGCACCTCCGCTGCGAGGCGCCGTGTGCTCCTCCGTTCGGAGGCGTTCGGTGTTCCATTGACCGTGATTACTCCTCGAGGCTGGCATCTTGAGCTTGAGAATGCAGCGTGGTGCGGCACCGCATTGAACTTTACCGTCACGGTTCGTCCAAGCGATCGCGTGATAGCCGTGGAGCGGGACTATGTCGAAGATTAACTCTTTGCCGGAAGTTATCCGGGGATCCGAAGACCACTTGAGTGTGGCGAGCACTGTACAATTGGCCTCTACACGGTATGGCGCCTTTAAAGTGCGTCTTTGTGGGTTTAATCCTTGAGGGTCTATGCCCATTTGCGCCTTGTATCACGATAGAGCAGGTTAGGGCTGCTACCACCGTCCATCGAGGACTCTAGTGAGGTGGAATCCGTCGATGATTGGGTCAAGAACCAATGCGGCGAATCCGCCGTGGTGGATGCTAGTGGGGTGGTCCCTTGATCAAAGGTGATCGGGCGGGAGGACCATGGGTTGAACTTGAGGCGGTGGCTCCATCGCATATCGTCCCTTAGTGCGCTTCCGCTCCCTTTTGGGTATGTGGGTTGCGTATATCATGTTCACCGTCCGCACATGTGGGGAAGCCCATACATCCTCTATTGTTCGTGGCGGGGCTCCTCCTCGTCATCGCTATGCAGCCCCTGTCATTGAGTTCGGCATTTAACACTGCCTGTTTGAAGACCCAACAATCCTGTTGGTGTGGTTGGCTGGATTTTTCGGGGTGCCATGTATTTGCACAGCGATCAGTATTCGGTCCAGATTGGGCGGGCCTGAGTATTTCTTTTCAGCGGCTTTTCCTTGACGGGTTTAGAGCCTCTGAATCCGGCATTGGTATCGTATCTTGACATTATCGCCGTTAATGCGGCGCTTCTTCTTGTTGCGGCGCGACCTGCCATTCTGTCCTTGGTATCCGAACTACGGGGTTTTTGGTCAAGTTGTTACTCTGAGCTAGCTAGCTATCCTCTCCAGCATAAGCGGGTCATGGCGTTGAGGGCTGCCATGGATTTCAGCTTTCCTGTCTTAGGTGCGGGCAAGCCACTCGTCGCGGATGTTATGTTTGAAGGCTGCAAGGGCCTACGCATCCGGACGATCAACAATTTGATTTTTCTTGGTTAGGAACCGTGTCGAATTGTCGGCGATTCTTACGGCTGCTGAATTATGTGGCTGAGGTCATCGGCGTACGGTGGTCGCACGTATGTGCCCTGTAAGTTATCAAGGAATGCGGCTTCCAGGTCCTCCCAGCAACCAATTGATTCTGCTGGCAAGCTATTAAGCCAATGCCAAGCTGGTCCTTTAAGCTTGAGTGGGAGGTATTTGATGGCGTGTAGATCATCGCCGCTGGCCATGTGGAAATGGAGGAGGTAGTCCTTGATCCAAACCGCAGGATCTGTTGTGCCATCGTATGATTCGATGTTTACGGGTTTAAAACCCTCGGGGATTTTATGATCCATCACTTCGTCTGTGAAGCATAGTGGGTGTGTGGCGCCTCTGTATTGAGCTATATCACGACGCAGCTCAAATGAGCTTTGTCTACTGTGTTCGGCCCGGCCGGAATTGCTGTATCCGGCGTGACGGTTATCATCACGTATCGTGGGGCGCCCACGCAATCCGTAGACCGATCTTGTTTGCCTTGCCTTGTCCTCCAATGTCTCGCAAGTCTGGCGCGTTTCCCGTGCCTTGGTACTTTTCGGCGGCGCGGTGCGGCTTGAATGGAGGGTCTAGAGGCCTCTCTGTCACGACCCGCAGGGGTGGCGGTCGGCCGCATCATCGCTGGTACTATATCAGGGTGTTATTATCTCCCGTGCGGAATCACCGTTTTCTTGTGGCGGGATTTAAATGGCGCGCTTGGCGCTTGGCGGCAAGGCTGTTTCTTGGAGGGTCATCCTCCAGCTGTTCCGTCGCCGTTCCCATCTTTTGGGATGTCCACCATGTATATATGTCGTATGAGCGGTGGCCTTCCGATTGCCCTGTAGGCGCTGGTTCTTGAGTCGTCTCGACATAAATCGTCCATACCGTCGATGTCTTGGTCGAAGTCGAGCATGTCGGTTAAATCATCGGCGGTAGCTCTGAAGTGGGTGGTGGGTGGGCGTTGAATTTCTTCGTCGTCCGCATCCCAACCTTCACGATCGTAATCGGCCAGAGCTCTCTGATAAAGAGATTAGTGAATTCAGGATGTCGCCAAAGGCGAGTCTTGAAAGATGTCATGACGATGAACTCCATATTTGGCGTAATCGGTTCGATTGGCGGGGCGGGAGGTTAGTCCGGAGAGAGTCCGACACCTTGGAGTCACAGTCTTCATAAAGACGAGGGATGGAGTTGGCTCAATCGCCGTGAACATCGTAGCCCCAGCGGTGTCCAACCACTAAATCCGCAGTCGGTAGTCGGCTCGAGCTAAGGGTCGGGGCGGACCGCTAATCTTGACCTCGAGGCCTTTGATTGGCGAGCTAGATCATGCCCATCGAGGCGATGTAATGGTGCGCTTGGCGTGGCTCGAATCCGTCGAAGATCAAGTGTCGCGGATGTCGGCCGTGTAGTTCAAACTCCCAAATCTGACACTGATGGCGGGGGCTGTAAGTGCATCTAGTGCCACCCCTAGTTGGTTTTGGAGTATTGGCGACAAATGTGGTTGAGGACTAATGCGTTTGTGAGAATGCGGGATAGCATAGTAGTGTCCCTCATTGATTCGGTTTACCTACGGAGCGACCCTAAAAATGTATGAAGACATTGAAGGCGATGGTGGTATGTGAAGATATTCACATTGAAGACTATGGCATGAGAAGACATTGTGTGAAGATTATGGGTAGCGAAGGCTGTGTTGTTTCGTTGTTTCCTTTTATTCTTTGTTGAGTCGTAGGAACCACCGTCTTTGTTAAGTGGGGTCCAAGTGATCATAGTCGAGAATGGTGAAGTGATGCTCAACCCAAATCCTATGTCTTGACGAAGACAATGAGAGCAAAACTTATCGAGCTGGATGAGTCGACTTTGCTTGTAGCCCAAGTAAAGTTGCCGTGAGTGTTTGAAATCGACCATTGGAACACGTGTCGGTTCCTTAGTGACCCAAGGTCATTTCGGACATAACAGGTCGGGTTGCCTAGTGGCTATAAATAGCCCACCCCTACACCATAAATTGGTGGCTGCTCGGAGTTAGTGCGGCTTTTGTGGTTTGAGAGCAACCCACCTCGAAGCCTTTGAGAGAGAAATCCTTGCGAGGACAAAGCCCAAAACACCCAAAGCCAAAAGTGTTAGGCATCCTTTGAAGTTTTCTTGTTTGTGTCACTGAAGACTTATTACACTTGAGGTGTGAATCCTCCGATCGGTTAGGCGTCGCGTTACGAGCATCCAAGAGTCATTGTGGATTGCGGTGAGCGTAAATGCATGTGAAGGTTGGAAGTCTACCTTGAAGACTTACCGGAGTGATTAGGCGAGGACTGTGTGTCCTTAGCTCAAGGGAATAAGGTGAAGGCACGGTCTTGAGTTGAATCTCAGCCTCCCTAACCGGATGTCACAGTTGTCCACGACAACTAGAACTGGTCCAACAAATCTGTGTCTTCAACTAGTATTGGTTCTATCCCTTCCCTCCTTTACCCTAAGTTTGTCTTCGTGAAGTCATTGCTTATATGTCTTATCTGTTTGACTTCATTGCTTGACTTCTATTGTTGTTTGGCTTCATTCTATCTTCCATCCACAGATCCTTACTACATAGCTGCTATTAGTCTTGTTCGTTCACATTATTGCATACTTGACTATGGCTTGCTTGTTGTAGTTATCTTCGCTGCATATCAACTAGGTCATTTACATTGTTTGTCTTTGAAACATCCATGTTTTGAAGACTTTCCTAAAATACGCCTATTCACCCCCTCTAGTCGATAACTAGCACTTTCAATTGGTATCGAGCAAAGGTACTCCCTTGTTACGTGTGATTCAGTTTAACCACGGGTTTTAGCTATATCATTTGCGAGGGATAATCAAGGTCTCCGCTGCTTTCCCGTGTTCGATGGGCCGGCTATCCCTCTTGGAAGAATAAGATGCGCATGCATCTTGAAGCCGATGATGTCGACCTACGGTATGTGCGTCAAGAGCGGCGTTCATCTGGTGAAGAGTGTCACCCTGCTGATGTCAAGAAGTTCATTCAAGCTGGACTCCTTTGCAAAAGAACATCATCTGTGGTCATCGACCAAAGACGGTATGGCCGTGTGAGTGCTCTGAAGCGTCGAAGCTAGTGCAGGATTTGGCTATCCAAGGTCAGCGAAGGCGTCTCAACCCGGAGAGATCAAAGAATCGGTGTTCTTCGCAACCTCTTCAACGCTTCAAGAAAGCGACAATGAAAATGTCAGCTCACGTTTGATCGCCTCCATGACATCACAAATGAGCTTCATGCTCTGGCGCTTGAGGTCACCAAGCATGAAATCGTCAAGACACTACTAAGATCGCTTGACGGCTCTTTTGACACCCTTGCCCTCATGATACAAAACGTCGACTTCAAGACACTCGATCCGTCGATATACTTGAGAGGCTCAACACACATGAGTTCCAGCTATACGAGAAAAGAGATATCTATGGTCAAACTATGGCGAACTTCGCTTTGAAGGCAAAAGTTGTTTCCTCATCGAAGAAGAATCATTGCGGTTACGATGATCGTGAAGACATTGGAAAGGAACTTGCTATGCTTGTGAAGAAGTTCGAAGTTCACTAGGAAGAAAGGCTTGAGAAAGTCTTCACGATCCAGCTCAAGAAATGATGAAGCTTCCACTCAAGACTACAAAGAGAACACATCACAAGTGCAAGAAAAGCTGGACACTATATCTACGAGTGTCCACGGTGGGACAATGAGAAGAAGAAGAAGAAGAGCAAGGAATATGATTACGATGACAAGAAAAGAAGAAATCTTCAAAGTCTTCTTCCAAGTCTTCATCAAAGTCTTCATCATAAGAAGAGCTCATCGGCAAGGCTCGTGCTTTTGTTGGCAAGGAAATGGATTAGGAGGAGGATGCCTACGAGGAAGTGGAGGTGGAATCGAAGAGGAGTCCGACCAGGCGTTGCAAGTCGGCTTTAGCCACGACCTATGTTGCCAAGTCCATCTTCAACACTGAAGACAATGACTTCTACACCAGAAAGCTAATGACAAGGGCGACCTGCTCCCACCC